>JAUKNK010000272.1:127500-155000 GCA_030765055.1 Mantis religiosa
AGTTGAATGCTGATTAAGATGTTATTGTTTATAGTGTGGAGTTGCTTGTGATATAGAACACTCTTTTTCCTGTACATCTCACGTACCTCACATCCCCAGGAACACTTATGTACTAGTCGGCCAAGATATGAATGCACTTGAAGGAGGGCAGCACTGTTTTGTTTACTACATGAAGCTTAGGGAACCGCACAGAGAGAGGGTTAGAGAGGGGAAAGGCCATGCTGGGAATGTGCTGTCGCACAATTAAAACAGTACACGCCTGCTGGTGTCTTCACGTTAGTTCTCGGAAGTAGCAAGTCTGGAAATGTTTGTTTTAGATCCTTCATCTGCAACATCCGTGTCACTGTTCCCTTCATCAGTTGTATCTCCACGTCCTTTTGCTTCAATATTCATATTCTCAAAATAACATTCACCACGATTGCAATCTATTAACCTATCTCGACGCTTAACATTTTGGTCAGTTCCTTTCACGTATCTGCATACTTCTATCCAATCATTTTGTGTAATTTGAGGTATGCAGCTTGTTGTCATAGCTTTCAGATTACTCAAAGTTATCGATGATACATCTTTTGTTTAATTAAATTCCAGATAAGTCTATAGGGTTAAGGTCACAGTGGTACGGAGGAAAGCGTAAGACTGTAAAGCCCCTTTGTTTCATTATTCTATCAAGCAAATAAACAGGCTTTTTTAAAATTAATTTTCACTATCTCTAGCTCATATTTTGTCATTTGCGGGTATGTATAATTTTATTTTGTATTAGCCAATGAATAACCTGTGCTTTTCGAGGTGAAGTGTTAGGGGCTCTATTTTCCTGTACGGTATGTCACAACAATGCTTTCAGGTGGAATATTTTATATTTATTTCTCTTCTACACATTTTTTATAATTTTGACTGTTCATTGCATCATGGTAATTCGCTGATTTGGATTTTGAATCGGAAATCAATTTGCCTCCCTCAATAAATCCCATGGATCCACCCGCATTTGCAATAATTGCTCTTTGACCAGCAATAGTATTATTTAAAACATCTGGTACTTCGTAATATTGCCAGCACTTCTTGCCGGTTTAGTGAGTATGCACCTAAGTCTCGTCCGTATAAACTACTGGTTTACGTGTGCCTTTTACATTTTCACTAATAGCCCTTAAGTATTCAGCAAGTTTTGCAATAATTTGTGGTTTCTCCATTAGCACATATCATTTGCTTTTGCATTTATTACATTAAAATCCCATTTTTCTTAATATTTTTTAAATATTTCTTTGCCACCCTGAATATTTATTCTTTAGCAAATTTCAGGAGTTTTCTCAAAGTAGGAATTTCCTTTTCCTTTTCATAGTACTCCAAAAATTTTCTATGCACAACGCACTCATCAAACTCATCAATAGATATGATTGTGCCTGATTTTCGATTTTTGCTAGAAGTCCATTACCCCAGTTGTTGAAGCATTTTCTGTTCATGATGGCTTTTCCAAACTCTCCCACTAATTTTGCTTCCCTAACTGTTGCTTTCTCAGGGAGTAGGAGTAACCTTTTCACCTTTATTTCTTGTCTACAAAACTGTACATATATATGCTTTTTCTCAGAATGGGATAATTTTCTTGTTTTTAACGTTGTAGGTGCCTCCGTAATTAAACTCTTCACAAGCACACACCAATTTTGTCAGAGCGAGCACTGTAACTGCCACTATACTATTAGAATTTTAACTGCACAAGAAAAGGTTCAAAGAAACACCATGTTGAACTATACTATATCTGCGCGTCACATTGGAAGCGTCTCGGTATTGTTGATGTTTGCGATATCACACTGTACCTGCGGTTCTCCGCCCACTTGTGACGTAACTGTTTAGTAACGCTTCTGGCCGAGTGCATTCATATCGTCGCAGACTAGTATTTGCAATTTAAAATCAGTAAGCTTTTCGTCATGTAGCAGGACGGTGCTTCAGCCGAAATTAAACATAATGTGGGAAAACTTTTAAAAAGCGGCTAGAGGCGAATGATCGCGCATTGTTTCGCGGTGCTTAAAGAAACAAACACGGATTCGTCTATAAAAACATTGAGAAAGAAGCTGGCGATCCTCGTGGTGTTTCTGTAAGTAGTGTACATAGTGTTCGAATAGAACAGCAAGCATCCAGAACTCAAAGAACACCGGGAAAATCGCGTAAATGCGAAAAGCGCTTGGAGAAATACGTCGATTTTACAAGTCCTATACGCAGGAAAGTTCGCGGTTATTTTTACAGAAAGAAACGCATATATTTAATAAGTTAATGTGTCACCCAACTCTTTTATTTATTGTCTAGAAGTTAGCGCTGCTATATATACTGCTCGTGTTGCAGAACTTTTGCGCGTGCATGTAGCGTCTAGCACGTGGCGAGTTGATTCAGCTCCGCCTTGTTGTTTACAGCAGGACTAAACTAGCGTGATACAGAGTATAGTTGGCCTACTAACTGAATCATCTGATGAGCTGCACTCACATGACTTTCTCTGCTCTTGTAAAACTGTCCTTGGAATAGTAACTACATTACGATAAGCCAGTTAAAGCGTGTCCTATTTATAATTTTCTTGTAGATACCTGTGGAATACTGGAATGCAATGGACTTTTAGCGATAGTCAACTGCTTAAGGAGCTTTTCTCTGTGTGGTGCTTTTGGAATTACGTTCTCTTGGCATGGTCAAGGATTAACAAATGAATAGCGGACTCCTATCTGAGAAACATACTGGTAAATTCAGAAAGATAACAAGGAATAATCTACGACATTGTTCACCCCACAAAATTGTTTTACCGAGAACTACATTTAGATAGATCTCCTGCTTATATAAAGGTTATCCTGAATTAAACAAACTTCTGAGGACATTCCTGAAAATTCAAGAGGAACATCTGCTTTGCCTTCAATATAACTGAAACATATTATATTTCAATAGTTGCATAATCTTTGACTAATTCTTAATTTATAGGGGAAGATGGAGTTGGATGTGTTTCTTTAAATGCTAGGTAGATGCTGCACCAAAATAGCATTTTGTTAGGTATTTAATTGACATTCTATTTTTTGAATTAAGCTGTTCACAGAAAGACAAGTACAGCTGATCAGCTACACGGATATTTTCTCCAAAATTAGTTAACTTTGTTTGGTATTATAAGGACCTTGAGACGTGTGTTCAATAAAAACAATCAAATGCTAAATGTTTGGGTGAAAAGCAATACTCTCATTACCATAAGTACTTTTTAGAGAAAAGAACAAGTAACTGAAAGTATAAGCTTGCATATAAAAATATCGCACTTAAAATGGAAATATGCATCTCATTTCTCTTCATTTAAGCCCTCCGATGTTAGCTCATGTCGAACTTGAAAGAAATGGGTAAATGACTTTCAGATAGTTCTGGTGTCCGTTGAGGTTAGAGTTGTCCGACATTCATATTACAGGATGAGGGAAAACTCCGGAACAACATATATTCAGGGTACTCAGACTGCCTTAGCTTTGAACTGGTGACCTCTTAAGCGGAAAACAGATAAAATAAACAAACATGCATCCCATAAAACTAAATATCAGAGACACTGGGTGTCAGATAAGATGCTTCGAGTATCAGTGGTCTCCATAGAATCTGATCCAAAACAGCTGTTTCCTAAGATTGTTTAATTAGTAATTCTTGCTTACAACTATTGTTGAAGTGGTTCATCATATTGCCATAAAAATAGGCAACTTTCCTGTAAAGCTGAATTTTAAAACAGTAATCAAAGACTTTCTTGCCAGTTCATTTGTTATCATAATAAAATACGAATGAGAAGTACCTCAGCAGTTACAGCCAAAAACAGATAGGGAAGCAACTGTAACATATATTTAAGAAACCCTGAATTTTGTCGAAATCAAAGAACTGTAAGTCTACATTTCCTAAAAACATCGAATAAGGTGTTCAATTGTATGAAGTAGCATAATCAGTAGGTTACAGATCCAGATGTCGCTGGTGCTCAAACAGAACAGAATCGCGTGGCGCGGAACATGCTGCATTATGGTTCCCATATTTAGCGGGAACTTAAATACCAACTTTGGAATTTAACGGTCAATAGTTTTGGTAGTTAAACTATTCAGAGACAAACACAAACACACACCCACACACACACAGACTGAGAGAGAGAGAGAGAGAGAGAGAGAGAGAGAGAGAGAGAGAGAGAGAGAGAGAGAGAGAGAGAGAGAGAGAGAGAGAGAGAGAGAGAGAGAGAGAGAGAGAGAGAGAGAGTGAGAGAGACGGATTGTGACAGAAATGGATATAAGGGACTTTAACACATTTCTATTTTATTATATACTTATCTATTTGTTTGTGGATACAATTCAGGATGCATCAAATGGTTGTAACTTATCCTATACGTATTTGCCAAAACTTTCAGCGCCTGAGTCAGAATTATTTAAATCATCATCATCATCATCATCATCATCATCATCATCATCATCATCATCATCTTCATCACCATCATTATCACCACCATTATCGTTATGATCACCATCATCATCACTATTACGATTATTATTAGTAGTACCAGTCGAATATATTGTGCGTACATGTATTTTTCCTTCTTTTCTCACGTAAATACTCATTGGTTTTATCTGTTGTCCATACAAGTAGAATGGAATGGCAAAGTCGTCTTAGAGCGGCAAGCTCTTACAGCATTTTAATATCGGTTAAATCTATTGAGTTTTCCTAATCCCGTTGTACTTAAAAGGATTACTTTCATACAAACGTTTACCTTAATAAACATGAAGTAGATAGACGAATAAATATATTAAACCATTTTGATACACCCTGAATTCAGGTATATATATATATATCTATATATAGATATATATCTATATATATATAATAAGGTAAGGTAAAATTGTGCAAAAGTTCCTTATATATCGATTTCTATCGCTCTCCGTGTGTTTGTGTGTCTGTATAACAATTTAACTACCGATCAATTGACCTTTAAGAGTTAAAATTGGTGTACAGCATTCAAGTAATATCAGGGGTTCAAAACACAAAGTTTCTAGGCATCCATATTGATGATAATCTCTCATTTCGGAAACATGTCCTAATGACTTACTCCAAACGCAACAAAACGATATTCCTGCTGTACCAGCTTACCAACATGTTACCATTTCAAATGGTTCGTACAGTATACTTTGCATTATTTCATTCCCATTTAGAATACGGAGCTATGCCTAAAACCTCTTTCATGAAGAACTTGTTGCTTCAAAAAAGAGCTGGAAGAGCTTTGACTAAAGTTAGCAGATTGGAGTCTCTCAGGCCATACTTTAAGCAACTTATACTACTTCCATTATTTTGTATATATGTATTCTTCACTATTTTGTGTGCTAAAACATCAAGTGAATCCCCTCAACTAAAAGAAGATATACATACTTAGTTTACTCGCAGACAAGATGACATTTTTCTGCGTTTATTTAGTGGTACCTTTGGTAATAAAAATATAGCTAATGCAGGTTCTAAATGTTTTAATGTACTGCCAACAGATCTAAAGGGATAATCTGGATTAAAACTGTTTAAGAAAGGATTCAAGAAATATTTACTAACACACTGCTTTTACAGTTCGAAAGAATTTTTAAACAAGAGTACTAATTATTCTTAAACACATTAACGAAGATATAGTTATGCTACATATTTAAAGTGTCATTTTTGTTTGAAATTGTTATGACTTGCATAAATTTAGAAGTATCCTACTTATGTACTTTTCTTCTTTGTAAACTGTTTGCTTGATATCAATTATGCACAACAATGTATTCAATAATATGTTCTGAGTAACTTGCGCCTGTTTTTGTGTGCATCATTTTAAATTATTCTTATTATTATTTTATCATAATTATTAATTAGCATTTATTAATATTGATGTGTCTAGTACCACTAATTGTATCATTCGAATTATTTGTATCTTATCCATTATAATTGCTTCTGACGTATTCTTCAATAACACCAACTGTATATATTGTATCATTGAAAATACACCAAATTCCAAAGTTGAATTTGAAGTTCCCGCCAACAATGGGAACCATAAAGCAGCATGTTACACGATACACGATTCTTTTATGTTTGAGCACCAGCAACATCTGCATTTGTAACCTACTAATTGTTGCGAAACCGCCCGCGAGATTGTGCTACATCATGAAAAGGAACGCCTTGATTATTATTATTTTTTTAATTTGTACATTTACAGTATTCTAGTTTCGACAAAATTCAGAATTTCCGAAATGAAAGATTACAGTTGCTTCAACATCTGTTTCTGGCTGCTGGATATACTGCTCAGCATTTTTTTTTGTTTTGTTACTGTGCCACATGAACCTGCAGCGAGCTCTTTGGTTATTGTTTTAAAATCCGGGTATCCTAAAAATTATGTGTTTTTTATCTTGTTATGCTTACTTTTTGTGCGCATTCATTACATAATAAACGACGTGAAGCAACATATCTCTGAGAATAGCTTCTGTTGAAGTTTCTGTCTTTTGATAAACGATCTGTTTCATTTGCGCACAAGCAAGTCTAGAAGTTGGAGCAGCCCAGGCTGGTGGGTGAGTCAGGTACACAAAGGAACATAAGACTGACGTATTGACTCTGTGTCTTAGTCAAAAGTGGTCTTAACTTAATGATTATACTGACAAATAAATTGTTTTGATTAAAGTTAGAATTACCGTGTTAGTCACAACAACAATATCAACTGTGAAGATGATTTCGTCAGTAAATGATGGTTTAATTATTCCACAGCTTTTGTTCTTTTTCGACGAGGCGTGGTTCTATTTCAATGGTTGTGTCAACACTCATAACAGTCGGTACTTGGCCTCCGAATATCGACATCGCACCCAAGAAATCCCTCATTATGATCGGAAAGTTGGAGTCTAGTGTACTGGCACCGGTTTGCGCACACCAGACTGCGGTTCCTTTCTCTTTGAATGCGCCTTATGCATATTAATTAACAGAATTGGATATTACACGAGATACACAAATTATGAAACCCTTTAGAGGTATTTAAATTTGAAACTCTGAATTTCAGAAGAGACATGCATAAAGTATTGCATTCAATTATTGATTATATGAACATTATAGCAAATCTAACTGTTTATGTACCAAATAAAATACGCAGATTCAAGTGATAGTTTTCAGCTCCAGAACGAGTACAGAAATCTGTAAAAATTCACCATTAAACACGATTACTTATTTATGTAACAAAATACAACATTTACATGCGGATATTTGCGATATGCCTAAAACTGTATTCAGAAAGGCCATAATTACTAATTACTCTTTTCCTAAATCTGTTTAAGTATTGAAACTAGTCATATCAGTAAATTAATACAATTAGAAGTAACAGTACTGTTACCATGCCACCTTCTCTTTTATTTTTCATTTCTATTTACATTTGTACATAACTATTACTTACTGTATGTAACTACAGTTTAATGAATATTACAATGAGGTTAGACCTATTACGTGAATCAGAATAAATAAATAAATAAATATGAATGAATGAATGAATGAATGAATGAATGAATGAATGAATGAATGAATGAATGAATGAATGAATGAATGAATGAATGAATGAATGAATGAATAAATAAAAACATATGATTTCATTTTTGTGCCTGCAAATTGAAAGCCCGATACTCGCACCTACTAGTAGTTTGCCGCACTCCGCCAGGTGCGCTCCTGCCTGCAAAGTGTGCGATAGAGTACCCGTTTCAACCTAGATGGCGCTGAAGCTCCAATTACATTTTATGGAACAAGATTTCAATATATTTTACATATTTTAAAACATAAGTTCACAGTGTTTTAAATCTGTTTTCAAATCCTGTCTGTGGTTTAAAAATATATACCTAAATGACAGATATTACTAACATTTTGGAATAAAATGGACGGAATAGATACCTACTATGAAATTAAAGGCTGTACATCTGAATTAATGCGAAGAACTGATGTGTCTCGCAGAAAAATCATATACTTAGTCCTAGGTGAGCTGTCGAAACAACCTGTATTGTTCCAATCCGTAATGAAACGGAATATCCCATCAACTAAGGACTTTTATTAATATAAATATTTTGTATTCAGCACTTGGATGCCACATTAGATTGAAGACGATTGTGGCACGGACATCAGTATATAATTCAGTTGAAAGGTCATGCTGCAGGAAGATATAATTAAAACCTTTGTTTTCCATATCCAAGCTGAATGATGATATTCATTCGATAATGTAATAAATAAAAAATATGGTTCTTTGATACTCTCGTACTAACTAGTTTTACAGGGGCTTATTTCTCTACTTCATTTCGTATTGGGTGGCTTAGTTGTTAGGTGCTGGCCTTTGGATTAGAAACTCGCTGCTTCATACACGGCCACATAAATATTTTTATGTGTGCTTCAAAGCTGCGGCCTCATGTCCGTAGGTTTACCGGAATGTATGGAATAGCTCCTACGGGACACAATTCCGGCAACGCTGTATGAAAACTTATAATATATCCGATTTACAATATATTTATAATATATATGTATATATATATATATATCTATAGTAGAGAATTAAAAATTAGATTTACACATTTCTGAACTGCGGGATTCTATTATCACATGTTACACCCACAACACATTAAGTCCCGAGTTCAGTTTTCGGTTGAACATCTTTGCTGACCGGCAAGTGTCTTAAAGTCAGAGCTTAAGTTATATCAGGAATAGGAAAGGTGTTACAATGATATCGCGTTATCTACTCGATATTGCGTCTACAAACAGTTCGACACATTAAATTGAGATATACATTTAAATAACTTTGTTTAGTTTCAGATTTCATTGTAGGTACAAAGGCAATAGCGAGCCACATGTATTGAAGCTTCCCCTTATTTTACTGGTCTATCTAACGTGGGAAACAACTGGGTAGCGAATGAAATTTAAAAGATGTCAAAAGTATAGAAAAATTGATAAAGACCGACGATGTTACAACAAAACTATTTAAATAAATTGTGTACATTATCGAGCTCTAAATTATTAGTGTAATAAACGTGTTTCTCTATCTTATCGCTAACCAGTTATACAAAACGATACATTCTTTATAAATGAAGGCGACGTCACAGGCTATATTCAGAAAATTCAAGATATCAGTTTATTAAACATGTAAATATCTTAAACATTTTGTATTTTAATAAAAATATATATTGCCACTTTGAGAAAATGAACTATAAAGCTGTTTTGGGAGATTTTATTGAAAATTCTCGTGTCGTATCTCCGAAAGATACTGAACCTGGATATTAATTTTGGTATTTAGTAGAAGTTTCCTTTTTGAGTAATGCTACTGATGAATTCCAGCTTTTTTGTAATAAATTTGCTTTTTAAATTCAGCAGACCTCAAAACGTTACTGCCGTGCATCTCGATATCTAAATTTTAATTCTAACAAAGTAGCTTATCTACCCATCACATATATGGTAGAGAAAATCAAAATTAAATAAAGGGTGGATAACAAGCAAGTATAACCCGTTATATGGGTAGTTGGATATAATTGGACATTCACTGCAATACTCGCCGTGCCTTGCATCGTCTCTTACCGTCACATACTTCATGGCTGGAGCAGAGTTTGTTGCTTTCATCTAGTAGGAATTTAACTCCAGGCAATCAGACATGGGCATATATATTGTCACCCAATTATTGGAACGCCAGACGAACAACAGCTGAGAAGGGACCAGAGGCAGCCGAGCCACACCCTGCCATTAATCTCAGTCACTAACTGAGGGGAAGATTAGGGGAGTGTCTCTTGTCGCTGGCCGACTCCTCCCACTTCGCCTGCCGTCTGTAATTTTCGCGGTGATTCACGGAAACCAGAGTCTTCCAGAAAACAATGATATTCCTATAAAAAGCACTGGAATGTGTGAAGTCAGTCAGTTCTTGTCAAGCAGCGAAAGAGTGCAGTGCTAGTGTACGGACGAGAAGATTGTGTACGTGCATCGGAGGATTGTACGTAATTGCGAGAGCAAAGTGGAATTGTAACGGACGAACTGGTAAATCGTAATTATGTGCATTACGTAATTCTGTGTAATTGGCAAGTGTTTAACTATAAGTCGGTGGAATAAAGAACAGTTTTGAGTGGTGTAATTAGTCTTTTTATTTCACGAACCCACAAAGTCACACTGGTGCCAGGAAGCGGGACGATAACATCACCGAACATCACAACCATGGACGCGGCATTGGAAAACATTTTGGAGAAGATGATGGAAATGAAGGCCGAATTAACAGAGAAGACGGAAGCGGCGAATAACAGCCTGGCCGCGAAGCTGGAGACTACAAATAACAACCTGGCCGCGGAACTGAAACAAATGAAGATGGCCAACGACAACCTCACCGCCGAGTTGAAACAAATGAAGATGGCCAACGCCAACATCACCGACAAGATGAAAGAAATGAAGGTCGAATTAACAGCGAAGACGGAAACTGCAGACAACAACTTGGCCACGACAATGACCGTAAGGATGGCCAAACTGACCTCGGAAATGAAGGTGGCGAACGGGGCTCTCGCCGTAAAATTTGAAGAACAGTTGGCCGGCGTGAGGGGTGACGTGACGGAGCTGGGCAAGCGGTTGGGCCAAGTGGACGAGCGCGTCGAGGACATGGCGAGCCGCGTTAACGACCGGGAAGGGAAGGCCGACAGCAGCGACAAGTCCCTGAACGCCATGGTGAAGGACGTCGTCGGCAGGAGGTTGAAGGATTTAAAGGCCGACGCACCGGGCGCGACACAACATCGGTGCGCGTCAAATCTCCGAAGTATAACAGCGCGTCAACGTTTGAAGTCTTCCGCCGCCAGTTCGAAACAGTGGCCAAGCACAACAAATGGTCACCATAGGAGGAGGCCACACAGTTAATAGCCAGCATCCAGAGTCGGGCCGCGGAAGTCCTGAACGCGGTTTAGACAACGGCGGTGCCCAAGGACGTCTGGGAGGCCCTGGAGAATCGTTTCGGAAACCACCGCTTAGACGCAGCGTACCGCAGCCAGCTAAAGGCAAGGTCACAGCAGCCAGGGGAGATGCTGCAGCAGTTCGCCCTGGCAGTTGAACAACTGGCAAGCAAGGCCCTAGTCGACCTCCCAACAGAGTTCGTATCCCAGGAAGCTGCATACACATTCGTGGACGGGGTACGAGACACGGAGATTCTTCAGCGCCTAATGCTCGGCGATTATAAAACCATCCACGAGGCGCTGATAGCAGCATTAAGGATAGAGGCAGCCAAAGTAACAGCTATCCCGACGTCGAGAACGAGAAATGTCCACTACACCGGAGACAGAAGACCAGCCGAGGGACGCCGGCGAACACCTAGTGTCCTGTGTTTGGTTTGTGGACAGCCCGGACACCTGCAGAGCTACTGCCCACACCAGGAAGAGCAGCCGGAAAACGAGTAAGGGCCGTCGTGTAGAGGGGCATCTCCGTGCCATCACCACCATTTCCTCCAGTGACACTGCGCGCCGTCAGGCGGCGTATGGATGAGAGCCTTATCGCGGACGGTTGGGTGAGAGGAAAGCCGTGCCGCGTGCTGGTGGACACCGTAGCAGCCGTGAACATCATCAGACCTGACGTGGCGAAGGGTTTGCCGACAAGGATGCCGAGTCGACCATACCAGCTTGTCGCGGGATCGGGCGACACCTTGCCTGTGGAGAACGAGGCCCTGCTGGAGCTGACCTTGGGGCGGAGTGCCATCCGTCTGTGGGTGTTCGTCGCGAAGGTGGCTGAGGAGGTGATTCTGGAGCTGTATGCCCTCAGGAGCTACGAGGCGACGGTCGACGTCGGCAGGAAGGTCCTGCGTCTCAACGAAGGAGAGCTTTACTCCGTCAACCCGAAGAGCGCCTTTGAATCTGCAGGGTCGTCTTGAACGAAGACGTGGTTCTCCCCGCGAGGAGCGAGGTGATGGTGACGGCGCGGCCAGAAGGTCAGACAGCAGGTTGGGTCCAGATGCTGCAGGAGTACGACTGCACCTCGGACCATCGTAGAGGGAAGAGCCACGGTAACGCTGACGCCATGTCCCGAACACACTGTCCAGAAGAGTGTGGCCATTGCAAAATAGTGGAGGAGAAGGAGCGTTTGATTAGAGGTGCATTCGGTAAAAGAACAGCTTAGGCCACTGGGGTAGCCTGTTTAACAATCTGGAAATGTCCAAAATAACGGTGAAGCAGCTTGGTACACTTACCCTTCTTTCTTGCAGGGGGGAAGATTTTAACCAGGTGGCCAATGTTATATGAAACATGTCTATGTTTAGCATCATGGCGTTTTGCCTGTTGCTGGTTGATGTTGTGAACAGCCAGTTCCCGTGCCTTATGGATATCGTATAGGGTTTTCCTGATGAACAAATCATTGGCGGTAGCCTGTAACTGAACTTGGTTAGGTAAACCTGGCTCGCGAGCATATATCAAGAAGAAAGGAGAAAACTGTGTCGTCAAATGAATTATATAAAAATACAGCATATGGCAAAATCTCATCCCAGATTTTCTGGTTATCATTCACAAAATGGCTCAACGTATTCTAAAGCGATTGATTGAATCGTTTGCTAATTCCATTACAGCAAGGTCTATAAGCACTAGTAAAATTGGGTGAAACAGACAAGCACTTCAATAACTGCTGAGTGACTTCAATCAAGAAAACTCTATCAGACAACAGATGGGCTGGCGCACCATAGTGGCAGATGATATTTTGCAAAATGAACTTTGCTACATGTGAGATAGTAGCAGCGGGTAGCGCCGCACACTCAACCCAACGGGTAGCATATTTAGTACAAACAATTATGTGTCTGTTACCCGAATTTGAACGAGGTGGAGATGCCAATAAATCAATGCCGCAGCGATCACCTACAGTAGATACTGGAATAGGCTAAGGAAGGCCTGAAGGTTTTTGATTTTGGGGACCCTTTCGAGATTGACAACTAGCACAGGTCTTCACAAACTGTTCAATATCCTTTTTCATTCCGATCCAGTAGTACCTGGAGTGAACTTTACTAAAGGTTTTCGAAAAGCCAAGATGCCCTGATAATGGATAATAGCCAATAATTCCAGCTCGGGCAAACTATAATTCTTTTCACTTTTTGAGAGAGTGCGTGAAGCATAGACAACAGGTCGAAGAGTGCCATTAACCCGTTGCATCTGTGTGAAGTTCTGTGTAGGCGCCCGGAGTGTAATGTGCCAAAACGGGAGCGGAAGACAAGCAATCTTTAAGAGTCTGGAATGCACGCTGCTGGTCATCTGCCAACACAAAATCTTGATTTTTCTTGGTGAGCTGGAAAAGGGGATGAGCAATTTTCACATAGTCTTTAACAAACTTCCTGTAAAAGTTAAACAGACCCAGTACTTTGCGAAGATCTGACATTTTTAGGTTTACGTAGTTTCTGAATAACAACAATATTTTCGGCATCAGGAGAAATGCCCTGTTGAGACACCTCGAAACCTAAAAGTTTAATCCTATTCATCGCAAGGAAACACTTTGCCGGTTTGAGTTTAAAATTGAACTACTCGAGCCTTTTGACAACATCTTCCATATTACCCAATAGTGCATCAAAGGTTTTAGCGATTACTACAATATCATCTAGATAGGCCAGGGCTTTCTTATACTTCAAGTCGCCTAGGAGCTTATCGGCGCAGTAACTGAAAAATCTAGGGGCATTAGAAAAGCCAAAGCTTAATCTTTGAAATTCATATTGACCCGCAGAGGTAACAAATGAAGTGTATTTCCTAGAGCTTTCCTCAATGGGAACTTGAAAATATGCCGACAAGAAGTGAAGAGACGAACACCAGGTAGCCCCTTGAAGGTAGCTCAGAAGATCGTCTATGATGGGCAATGGAAGAGCTGATGTGACAGTAACCTGGTTTAGTTTGTGATAGTCTACGCAAAACCGGATGGAGCTATCCTATTTCTTGACCAGCACTACTGTGGAAGCGCATGGGGACTGAGATTCAGGGATTATGCCGGCATCCTGCATTTATTTCACCTGGTGATCAATAATCTCTTTTTGTTTTTGAGAAACCCTATATGGACGTTGATTAATTGGCGTAGGGTTAGAAACTTGAATCTGAAAGTGTGAGATATTAGTCATGCCCAAATCCTGTAGGGTGGTAGCAAATATATGCGCATACTTAAGAAACAAAGCATGAAGTTTCTATTTCTGCTTCTATGTCAGGGTATGATTAATGTTGAAATCAAATGAAGGTGCTTTCAAAGTGGTCACATCCTGAGATGAAGTAGTTTCCTTGCATAAAATCTACATCATGCACATGGGCCAAAACGGCACCAGAGAACAAAGTTTTTGGTTCTGCCATATTATTGTGTACAGGTATAACATACTCGTCTATAGGGGTACAAACAACAGGTGGTATGGAAATTTGCTTTTTGTGCATGATACAGGTTCAAACATAACGTCGTGACTAACTTCCCGGATAACTGCACTGCTACATGAGAAACAGAAAAGGGTGGAATACGAACATCATTCTTGACAAATACTTTATTCACAGTGTTAACATGGTCATCATCTAGCACGGGATTTACCGCAATGTTAGCAAGCGGTGTAACGTCATTCATAAAAGTAGGTACAGTAAGCATTGTGTCTTCAGAAGTTGGCATACTCACTTTAATAACAGAATAATCAATTACTACATTGTGTGTTCTAAGAAAATCAGTACCAAGGATTAAGTCATGGGCCAAGTCTTTCACCACTAAAACATCTTCCTGAAAATGAAATACATTAATGCAGAATGGCAGTATTACATGGTGCGGGGCATCTAACTGTTTGTTTTCTGCAGTACGAAGCAACACATCAACATGTTGTAACTGTGCAATATCCACGGTGTGAGCAGCGTTAACAATAGAGGCAGCACTTCCAGAATCTAAAAGTATATGGACATGTTCACCATTCAGTACAGCTGTAATCTGTAAGACATGACCTACGGGCAAACACAAAGTGGTTTAGACACACTGGGTACCTGCTGCTGTTGCACTGCAACTATTTGAATTGGTGCGAGGCCCGGCTGAGTAGCATTTGGTTGTTGCCATGTGGCCAGGTTGGTAACTTCTGTAGGATACCATAGCTGAAAAGATCTAGAGTTACTGGGCAGTGGGAAGCGTGCAAAGTTCCTATCCTATGATGCATTCGGTCCGTGTGGATGCTGCAAACTCTGAAGCTGTTCGGTTAATTTTGCAACTTGAGTAGTCAATCGGGCAATAGGGTCCTGAACAGGTGCAGGGGCGGAGGGTAGAGCTAGTATTGAGTCAGTGTTATTTCCTGAAAATGGAGAAGGTAAAGCAAAATGACCCACATTAGGAAGGGTGCCTGTGTAGCAAGTACATCTTGACGGTGGGTGACATAAAATTCTGCCTTATCCACGCGCTTGAGACCCTGTAAATCACTGTCGACAGTAGGCAAATTTAAAGGTAGTAATGCTTGTATATACTGTGGTTTCAATCCCTTAAACAAATTCTTGATACGCTCAGTTTCGGACATGTGAGCGTTGACTTGGTCACAAAGCATAAGAACATCATATACATATATAAGTACTGGGTCACAGTCACCTTGGACTCGCTGCCTAAGTTTGATTTATAGTAATTCTTCCTGGTGGACAATTTGAAAAGCAGCTAGAGATGAGGTCTTTAAGGTGGCCCAGTCATAATTGGGATTTCTGTGGCAAAAAGTTTGATACCATGAAAGGGCGTACCCCATAAGTAGCACGGCAGAAACGTACGTTTTTGATATCAGTCCAGGAGTAAGCATCAGCAACTGGTTCAAAGTTCCTAAGGAAGTCATCAACTGAATCTGGTTGCACAGCATCAAAACAAGATGGCTCCACAAAAGGCCTTGACGCAGACATAGGTGAAGTACTAACAGTATTTGTTACAGCAGTTTGCATTAACGATATAATATCAGTAGAACCTATATGACTAGCTTCTGAAGCGGGGTTTGTGGAAGCCATGGTAATTGGTTCAGATATTACAAGATCAGAGGGTTGTTTAGTACGTTTACCAGGCATAATAAAGCAAATACGATGAACTCCAGGTGGAAAGTGTAAATATACTGAAATGCAAGTGTTAACTTAAGTGTAAGGTATACAAACACAGTATCATTAATCAAGCAGAAAATCAGCGTTATGCACTACCAATAAGCAAGTATACAAGGCAGCACTGAAACACAGTGCAACACTAGATGTGCAGGACAGTACAAAACTAAATGTAAGGGTACCAATATAGGTACTCCAATAAATTTACAAATGCTAAAAACACCAAACCTGGCAAGAGCTATAACATCATAACGCTCGAGCAATTATGATTACTGTACCTAAAACAGTGTAAATTGTCCTCTCTGCAAACAATGGCTGTGAAAAAATTTATAAACTCTAACTTACCTTAACAGGCGTGGCAAATTAAGCTCTCTACAACTTAATCAGCAAGTGGAGGTACAACGCACTGCAACACTGACGATATTAATGCACAAATTGTAAACATCTCCTAGTGCCAGACACCGAAGTAAATGTAGAAATGCAAATTACACTGGCATAGAGTTATGTAGTAACCACCCTGTTAGGAACTGATAGGAATTAACGCTTAACATCTAAAACTGGAACAGAACAATCATCAAGTTCTAAAGCAACACCAATAAGGCCGCGCCTTGCACAATGGTTAGATCGCTTGGCTCTCACCAAGGCGGCCCGGGTTCGATCCCAGGCGACGGCAAAGTGAGATTTGTGATGCACAACACGGCGCTGAGGCGGCTTTTTTCCGGGATCCTGGTTTCTCCCGCCATCTCATTCCACTGGTGCTCCATCTTCATCTCATGTATCATCAGTGTCACCGCCCGCGGTGCCGTATGTAGTAAAACCGGGCGTTAAACACTACACATTTCATTTCAACAGCATTAAACACCATAACTATCTATAACCTGAGACATATACCATCACACGAAGTTTCACCACTGAGCAAACCTAAATTAAGTCATTTCCACGTGGACCACTTAGCTCCCTCTACTGGTGTCCAACGCTTGTACAATACACAAAACTAAAGTTATGTCCCCCAATAAATACCTCAGGCATGAAAAATATACATGTGATTCATACAGAATTAGAAGGGAAGCCGACTAACAACATGGTGAAAAGTCAAACGAACAAAGCAAAGAGAAAAGAAGACGTAACTGGAAAAACTGGCCCCCACTAAAGCAAAGAAATGTTGCTAAAATATGAAAACGATACCAATAAAGCCCACACAAACAAAGAAAACTACTGCAAACCACAAATTAATAGCAAACCTGATAGAGAATACAAGCCACCAGAGAGTACAAGGAAAATACATAAGAAATCCGATACTCACGTGCAACACAATGGCACCAAAAGTAGTAAGATCGGAAACAGCAAAACCAGACAAAACTATGAAACTAGCATTTTTGTTAAAACAGGGAAACTGCAACGAAAAAGAGATCTGGGCGCCTCCACCACTTTGTCATGGTAAGGGAATGAGATGCTCTCAGAACCCACCTTTAGCCAGACTTAACAGGGGCGATGCTTGGCTAGTGAGAGGTTATACATTACCAAATCAAAGAAAACAGATAGAATTTCACAGGTACTTATTTGATAAGACACAGCACTGTAGTTATGTTACAGTCATCAGTACTATAACTTCATTCTGAGCTTCTCCTTAGCCACTTGCATCAGTATATACACATTATACAAAAACTAGTTCGTTCCTTCCAAGAAAGATGAGTCCGCCTTAAGACCCACTCTAAATGACCGAGTCACCCCAACAGGGGTGGTCATAACGGTTCAAGCTGAATAGTTCAACCCCTCTAGGCAGCCATTGCCTACCTGAACAATGCTGTCATCCTTCCGTGGACGCGGCCTTTGTAACGCACACAAAACGCTGTACACTAAATTTACCTGGCGGGTTGCCACCATATTTTAAGTATATATTTGGTATTTGTAAACAACGTATTTACCTTAGGAAAAGTCCTGCATTCCACCCGAAATCTACCAATGGAATTTCATTGAAAATATTTGTTTAGAGGTCCTCTGCATCAGAAAAAAGAACATCATTATAACTTTGTCTAATCAAACTTCAGAAAACGTCGTTTAAAGATTTTACCCCTCTATCTAGTTAATGTTTATAGAGATAAACATTTGTATAAAAGTAATCCTGATAGGTGAAACTGAATTAACTTACAAGGTAGTAAACTGTTTTACGAGCCTGACGCAGTACGATATCTTCACTCACCAGTGTCTTTCCATAACAAAGAGACTCAATTAAAATGACGAATTTGTAGTTGAGAAAAATACAGAAAGGTTGTCTGTAGAAACTATAAAATCCAGTAATAATAATAATAATAATAATAATAATAATAATAATAATAATAATAATAATAATAATAATAATAATAATAATAATAATAATAATAATAATAATAATAATAATAATAATAATAATAATAATAATAATAATAATAATAATAATAATAATAATAATAATAATAATAATAATAATAATAATAATAATAATAATAATAATAATAATAATAATAATAATAATAATAATAATAATAATAATAATAATAATAATAATAATAATAATAATAATAATAATAATAATAATAATAATAATAATAATAATAATAATAATAATAATAATAATAATAATAATAATAATAATAATAATAATAATAATAATAATAATAATAATAATAATAATAATAATAATAATAATAATAATAATAATAATAATAATAATAATAATAATAATAATAATAATAATAATAATAATAATAATAATAATAATAATAATAATAATAATAATAATAATAATAATAATAATAATAATAATAATAATAATAATAATAATAATAATAATAATAATAATAATAATAATAATAATAATAATAATAATAATAATAATAATAATAATAATAATAATAATAATAATAATAATAATAATAATAATAATAATAATAATAATAATAATAATAATAATAATAATAATAATAATAATAATAATAATAATAATAATAATAATAATAATAATAATAATAATAATAATAATAATAATAATAATAATAATAATAATAATAATAATAATAATAATAATAATAATAATAATAATAATAATAATAATAATAATAATAATAATAATAATAATAATAATAATAATAATAATAATAATAATAATAATAATAATAATAATAATAATAATAATAATAATAATAATAATAATAATAATAATAATAATAATAATAATAATAATAATAATAATAATAATAATAATAATAATAATAATAATAATAATAATAATAATAATAATAATAATAATAATAATAATAATAATAATAATAATAATAATAATAATAATAATAATAATAATAATAATAATAATAATAATAATAATAATAATAATAATAATAATAATAATAATAATAATAATAATAATAATAATAATAATAATAATAATAATAATAATAATAATAATAATAATAATAATAATAATAATAATAATAATAATAATAATAATAATAATAATCTACATCATCATCATCATTATACACTACTAAGATACCAGCCAAGATACTACCATTTTGTTAATCCTATACAGCGCAATCTAATTAATTACATATATTAAGTAAACAAGAATTTATGAAACTTAAATAAAAATACATAGACAGTTTTTGCTTTATTCTTACAATATTATTCAAATATTTCAAAAAGTTTCCTCGGAAGCGATCCATTTATACCAAAAAAATGACAATCACAGAAAAGCTTTCAAAGCAAGAAATGGAAGTAGTTACTGCAGGGAAACCTACATCTTGAACATTACAGAAGTTTTTATAACTGACTGTGATACAAATAGCATTCTAAATGATGGACCAAACACTTTATAAGTCATCATTACAAACTTTAATCTGATAATGAACAACCCAAACAAACGAGCCCATATTCGGAGAGAGAGAGAGAGAGAGAGAGAGAGAGAGAGAGAGAGAGAGAGAGAGAGAGAGAGAGAGAGAGACAGAGAGAGAGCAATACTAGATCCAGACCGTTACCAAACACACACCGAGGAATAGAAAGCGCCAAATTTCAATATGAGACATGTCACGAGGACCACGTCACAAGACTTCAATCGACGAGTGGTATACCGTGCATCGAACTAGTGTTCCTGCAGTTTATGTGGCCCTTAATGTTCACAATATCATCTAATTGTTTGCTCTGCTCAAATCCTCCCTCCCCCCCCCCCCAGAGTGCTGGTTTGCAAGTGGTTAAACTTTCACTGAACTATTTCAATTATGCACAAATTGTGTTTAAGAATAACCAAGAACGGTATACTCTGTCTCCACCTAGTTTAATCCTGCTGTAAACATCTGGGTGGGAAGACAGACGGAGTCAGAGTAGTTGGCACAGAAACTGGTTAAGCTGATGATTGCTTTGCGAAGTTAATGTACGTTTTGTTTTATTTGCATATGTACGATATACCCCTCCCCCTTTAAGTACAGTACTGTAAGTAGTTTTCTGATCACAGCCCTGTGCGAGCTAATTTCGGTGAGAGAAAAGTATGCAAATGTTTCAATTATTATAAAAGTAATAGGCCCAAATCTTATCTTTCTGCTTCCCATATCAGATAGATGTGTTCTGTATGCTATATACAGATTCGAAAGAAGACAGGTGAAATTATACACACGATTAAATTATAGTGTTAAATTAAGCTGCATTTTATTTAACAATTACTAAAGGCACTGCGATTGTATAATATTTTTGCATTACTATACCAGGCATTTCTCTCGCAACCAGGTCTGTATCGAGTTGAATGCGGATTAAGATGTTATTGTTTATAGTGTGGATTTGCTTGTGATATAGAACACTCTTTTTCCTGTACATCTCACGTACCTCACATCCCCAGGAACACTTATGTACTAGTCGGCCAAGATATGAATGCACTTGAAGGAGGGCAGCACGGTTTTGTTTACTACATGAAGCTTAGGGAACCGCACAGAGAGAGGGTTAGAGAGGGGAAAGGCCATGCTGGGAATGTACTGTCGCACAATTAAAACAGTACACGCCTGCTGGTGTCTTCACGTTAGTTCTCGGAAGTAGCAAGTCTGGAAATGTTTGTTTTAGATCCTTCATCTGCAATATCCGTGTCACTGTTCCCTTCATCAGTTGTATCTCCACGTCCTTTTGCTTCAATATTCATATTCTCAAAATAACGTTCATCACGATTGCAATCTAATAACCTATCTCGGAGCTTAAAATTTTGCTCAGTTCCTTTTACGTGTCTGCATACTTCTATCCAATCATTTTGTGTAATTTGAGGTATGCAGCTTGTTGTCATAGCTTTCAGATTACTCAAAGTTATCGATGATACATCTTTTGTTTAATTAATTTCCAGATAAGTCTATAGGGTTAAGGTCACAGTGGTACGGAGGAAAGCGTAAGACTGTAAAGCCCCTTTGTTTCATTATTCTATCAAGCCAATAAACAGGCTTTTTTAAAATTAATTTTTACTATCTCTAGCTCATATTTTGTCATTTGCGGGTATGTTTAATTTTATTTTGTATTAGCCAATGAATAACCTGTGCTTTTCGAGGTGAAGTGTTAGGGGCTCTATTTTCCTGTACGGTACGTCACAACAATGCTTTCAGGTGGAATATTTTATATTAGTTTCTCTTCTACACATTTCTTATAATTTTGACTCTTCATTGCATCATGGTAATTCGCTGATTTGGATTTTGCATCGGAAATCAGTTTGCCTCCCTCCATAAATCCCATGGATCCAACCGCATATGCAATTATTGCTCTTTGACCAGCAATAGTATTATTTAAAACATCTGGTACTTCGTAATATTGCCAGCACTTCTTGCCGGTTTAGTGAGTATGCACCTAAGTCTCGTCCGTATTAACTACTGGTTTACGTGTGCCTTTTACATTTTCACTAATAGCCCTTAAGTATTCTGCAAGTTTTGCAATAATTTGTGGTTTCTCCATTAGCACATATCATTTGCTTTTGCATTTATTACATTAAAATCCCATTTTTCTTAATATTTTCTAAATATTTCTTTGCCACCCTGAATATTTATTCTTTAGCAAATTTCAGGAGTTTTCTCAAAGTAGGAATTTCCTTTTCCTATTCATAGTACTCCAAAAGTTTTCTATGCACAACGCACTTATCAAACACATCAATAGATATGATTGTGCCTGATTTTGGATTTTTCCTAGAAGTCCATAACCGCAGTTGTTGAAGCATTTTCTGTTCATGATGGCTTTCCCAAACTCTCCCACTAATTTTGCTTCCCTAACTGTTGCTTTCTCAGGGAGTAGGAGTAACCTTTTCTCCTTTATTTCTTGTCTACATAACTGTATATATATACATATATATGTATATTTATATGCTTTTCCTAAGAATGGGATACTTTTCTTGATTTTAACGTTGTAGGTGCCTACGTAATTAAACTCTTCACAAGCACACACCAATTTTGTCAGAGCGAGCACTGCAACTGCCACTATACTATTAGAATTTTAACTGCACAAGAAAAGGTTCAAAGAAACACCATGTTGAACTGTACTACATCTACGCGTCACCTTGGAAGCATCTCGGTACTGTTGATGTTTGCGTTATCCGACTGTACCTGCGGGTCTCCGCCCACTTGTGACGTAACTGTTTTGTAACGCTTGTGGCCGAGTGCATTCATATCATCGCAGACTAGTATTTGCAATTTAAAGTCAGTAAGCTTTTCGTCATGTAGCAGGACGGTGCTTCAGCCGAAATTAAACATAATGTAGGAAAACTTTTAAAAAGTGGCTAGAGGCGAATGATTGCGCATTGTTTCGCGGTGCTTAAAGAAGCAAACACGGATTCGTCTATAAAAACATTGAGAAAGAAACTGGCGATCCTCGTGGTGTTTCTGTAAGTAGTGTACATAATGTACACATAGAACAGCAAGCATCCAGAACTCAAAGAACACCGGGAAAATCGCGTAAATGCGAAAAGCGCTTGGAGAAATACGTCAGTTTTACAAGTCCTATACGCAGTAAAGTTTGTGATTATTTTTACAGAAAGAAACCCATATATTTAACAAGTTAATGTGTCACCCAACTCTTTTATTTATTGTCTAGAAGTTAGCGCTGCTATATATACTGCTCGTGTTGCAAAACTTATGCGCGTGCATGTAGGGTCTAGCACGTGGCGAGTTGAGTCAGCTCCACCTTGTTGTTTACAGCAGGACTAAACTAGCGTGAGACAGAGTATAGTTGGCCTACTAACTGACTCATCTGATGAGCTGCACTCACATGACTTTCTCTGCTCTTGTAAAACTGTCCTTGGAATAGTAACTACATTACGATAAGCCAGTTAAAACTTGTCCTATTTATAATTTTCTTGTAGATACCTGCAGAATACTGGAATGCAATGGACTTTTAGCGATAGTTAACTGCTTAAGGATCTTTTCTCTGTGTGGTGCTTTTGGAGTATCGTTCTCTTGGCATGGTCAAGGATTAACAAATGAATAGCGGACTCCTATCTGAGAAACATACTGATAAATTCAGAAAGATAACAACGAATAATCTACGACATTGTTCACTCCACAAAATTGTTTTACACAGATATACATTTAGATAGATCTCTTGCTTATATAAAGGTTATCCTGAATTAAACCACCTTCTGAGGACATTCTTGAAAATTCTAGAGAAACATCTGCTTTGCTTTCAATATACCTGAAACACATTATATTTCAATAGTTAGCATAATTTTTGACTAATTCTTAATTTATAGGGGAGGATGGAGTTGGGTGTGTTTCTTGAAATGGTAGGTAGATGCTGCACCAAAGTAGAATTTTGTTAGGTATTTAATTGACATTCTATTTTTTGAATTATTCTGTTCACAGAAAGACAAGTACAGCTGATCAGCTCCTCGGACATTTTCTCCAAAATTACTCAACTTTGTTTGGTATTATGAGGACCCTGAGACGTGTGTTCAATAAAAACAATCAAATCCTAAATTTTTGGGTGCAAAGCAATACTCTCATTACCATAAGTACTTTTTAGAGAAAAGAACAAGTAACTGAAAATATAAGCTTGCATATAACAATATCGCACTTAAAATACATCTCATTTCTCTTCATTAAAGCCCTGCGATGTTAGGTCATGTCGAACTTGAAAAAAATGGGTAAATGACTTTCAGATAGTTCTGGTGTCCGTTGAGGTTAGAGCTGTCCGACATTCATCTTTCAGGATGAGGGAAAACTCCAGAACAACACATATATTAGGGTACTCAGCCTGACTTGGCTTTGAACTGTTGACCTCTTAAGCGGAAAACACATAAAATAAACAAACATGCATCCTATAAAACTAAATACCAGAGACACTGGGTGTCAGATAAGATGGTTCGAGTATCAGTGGTCTCGATAGAATCTGATCTAAAACAGCTGTTTCCTAAGATTGTTTAATTAGTAATACTTGCTTACAACTATTGTTGAAGTGGTTCATCATATCGCCATAAAAATTGGCAAATTACCTGTATAGCTGAATTTTAAAACAGAAATCAAAGATTTTCTTGCCAGTTCATTTGTAATCATAATAAAATACAAATGAGAAGTACCTCTGCAGTTACAGCCAAAAACAGATAAGGAAGCAACTGTAACTTATATTTAAGAAACCCTGAATTTTGTCGAAATCAAAGAACTGTAAGTCTACATTTCCTAAAAACATCGAATAAGGTGTTCAATTTTATGAAGCAGCATAATGAGTAGGTTACAGATCCAGATGTCGCTGGTGCTCAAACAGAACAGAATCGCGTTGCGCGTAACATGCTGCCTTATGGTTCCCATAGTTAGCGGGAACTTAAATACCAACTTTGGCATTTAACGGTCAATAGTTTTGGTAGTTAAACTATTCAGAGACAAACGCAAACACACACACACACACACACACACACACACACACACACACACACAAACACACAGAGAGAGAGAGAGAGAGAGAGAGAGAGAGAGAGAGAGAGAGAGAGAGAGAGAGAGAGAGAGAGAGAGAGAGAGATACACGGAATGTGACAGAAATGGATATAAGGAATTTAACACATTTTTATTTTATTTTATTATATATTTGTCTATTTGTTTGTGGATACAATTCAGGATGTATCAAATGGTTGTAACTTATCCTCTATGTATTTTTCAAAACTTTCAGCGCCGGAGTCAGAATTATTTTAATTATCATCATCACCAACATTAACACCATCATTATCACTATCAACATCATCATCATTATCATCATTATTACGATTATTATTAGTAGTACTAGTCCAATATATTGTGCGTACATGTATTTTTCCTTCTTTTCTCACGTAAATACTCATTGGTTTTTATCTGTTGACCATACAAGTAGAATGGAATGGCAAAGTCATCTTAGAGCGGCAAGCTCTTAAAGCATTTTAATATCGTTTAAATCTATTGAGTTTACCTAATCCCGTTGTACCTAAAAGGATTACTTTCATACAAACGTTTACCTTGATTAACATGAAGTAGATAGACGAATAAATATCTTAAAACATTTTGATATACCCTGAATTCAGGTATATATATATATATATATATATATATATATATATATATATATATATATATATATATATATATATAATAAAGTAAGGTAAAATGGGTAAAAGTTCCTTATATCGATTTTTTGCGATACTGGTACCTACTAGTAGTTTGCCTCACTCCGCCAGGTGCGCTCCTGGCTGCAAAGCGGGCGATAGTCTACCCGTTCCAACCGAGATGGCGCTGAAGCTCCAATTACATTTTATGGAACAAGATTTCAATATATTTTACATATTTTGAAACATAAGTACACGGAGTTTTAAATCTATTTTCAAATTCTGTCTGTGGTTTAAAAATATATATACTTAAGTGACAGATATTAATAACATTTTCGAATAAAATGGACAGAATAAATACCTACTATGAAATTAAAGGCTGTACATCTGAATTGAAATACACCGAATTACTGAACGTTAAGGCATAAGTTTCTTCTAATTTTGTCCATATTAATTCGTATTTAAATGAGGACGTAAATTACAACAAAAATGATCTATGAGATATTTTCTGTATAATGTGAAGAACTGAAGTGTCTTACCGAAAAATCATATACGTAGTCCTAGGTGAGATGTCAAAGCATCCTGTATTGTTCCAATCCGTAATGAAACGGAATATACCATTAACTAAGGACTTTTATTAATATAAATATTTCGTATTCTGCACTTGGATGCCACATTAGATTGAAGACGAATGTGGCATGGACATCAGTATATAATTCTGTTTAAAGTCATGCTGCAGGAAGATATATTTAAAACCTTTGTTTTCCATATCCAAGCTGATGATGATATTCATTCGATAATGTACTAAATGAAAAATCTGATTCCTTGATACTCTCGTACAAACTAGGCTTACAGAGGCTTATTGCTCTACTTCATTTCGTATTGTGTGGGTTAGTGGCTAGGTGCTGGCCTTTTGATTAGAAGCTCGCTGCTTCATACACCGGCCACATAAATATTGTTATGTGTGCTTCAAAGCTGCGGCCTCATGTCCGCAGGTTTATTGAAATGTATGGAATAGCTCCTACGGGACACAATTCCGGCAACGCTGTGTGAAAATCTACAATATATCCGATTTACAATGTATTTATAATATATATATAGTAGAGAATATATAGAGAATTAAAAATTAGATTTACACATTTGTGAACTGCTGGACTCTATTATCGCAAGTTACACCCACAACACTTGGATACATATAGCCCCGAGTTCAGTTTTCGGTTGAACATTATTGCTGACAGGCAAGTGTCATAAAGTCCGAGCTTAAATTATATCGGGAATAGGAAATGTATTACAATGATATCGCGTTCTCTACTCGATATTGCGTCTACAAACTGTTCCACACATTGATTGAGATATACATTTAAATAACTTTGTTTAGTTTCAGATTTCATTGTA
The DNA here is from genome assembly GCA_030765055.1 of Mantis religiosa. Lineage (NCBI taxonomy): Eukaryota > Metazoa > Arthropoda > Insecta > Mantodea > Mantidae > Mantis > Mantis religiosa. The sequence goes on from JAUKNK010000272.1 coordinate 154,459, forward strand.
GGTACAAAGGCAATAGCGAGCCACATGTATTGAAGCTTCCCCTTATTTTACTGGTCTATCTAACGTGGGAAACAACTGAGTAGCGAATGAAATTTAAAAGATGTCAAAAGTATAGACAAATTCAAAAAGACCAACGATGCTACAACAAAACTATTTAAATAAATTGTGTACTTTATCGAGCTCTACATTATTAGTGTAATAAACGTGTTTCTCTATCTTATCGGTAACCAGTTATGCAAAACGATACATTCTTTATAAATGAAGGCGACGTCACAGGTTATATTCAGAAAATTCAAGATATTTTTATTAAACATGTAAATATCTTAAACATCTTGTATTTTAATAAAAATATATATTGCCACTTTGAGAAAATAAACTATAAAGCTGTTTTGGGAGATTTTATTGAAAATTCTCGTGTCGTATCTCCGAAAGATAGTGATCCTGGATATCAAGTTTGGTATTTATTAAAAGTTTCCTTTTTGAGTAATGCTACTGATGAATTCCTGCTTTTTTAATAAATTTGCTTTTTAAATTCAGCGGAT
>JAUKNK010000272.1:157500-187500 GCA_030765055.1 Mantis religiosa
AGCATCAGCAACAGCATCAGCATCATCATCATCATCATCACTATTACAATTATTATTAGTAGTACTAGTCGAAAATATTGTGCGTACATGTACTTTTACTTCTTTTCTCACGTAAATACTCATTGGTTTTATCTGTTGTCCATACAAGTAGAATGGAATGGCAAAGTCGTCTTAGAGCGGCAAGCTCTTACAGCATTTTAATATCGTTTAAATCTTTTGAGTTTTCCTAATCCAGTTGTACCTAAAAGGATTACTTTCATACAAACGTTTACCTTGATAAACATGAAGTAGATAGACGAATAAATATCTTAAAGCATTTTGATACATCCTGAATTCAGGTATGTATATATATATATATATATATATATATATATATATATATATATATATATATATATATAATAAAGTAAGGTAAAATTGTGTAAAAGTTCCTTATATATCGATTTTTATCGCTCTCCATGTATCTGTGTGTTTGTATAACAATTTAACTACCGATCAATTGACCTTTAAGAGTTAAAATTTGTGTACAGCAATCAGGTAATATCAGGGGTTCAAAACACAAAGTTTCTAGGCATCCATATTGATGATAATCTCTCATTTCATAATCATGTCCTAATGACTTACTCCAAACGCAACAAAACGATATTCCTGCTGTACCAGCTTACCAACATGTTACCATTTCAAATGGTTCGCACAGTATACTTTGCATTATTTCATTCCCATTTAGAATACGGAGCTATGCCTAAAACTTCTATCATGAAGATCTTCCTGATTCAAAAAAGAGCTGGAAGAACTTTGACTAAATTTAGCAGATTGGAGTCTCTCAGGCCATACTTTAAGCAATACTACTTCCATTATTTTGTATATATGTATTCTTCACTATTTTGTGTGTTAAAACATCAAGTGAATCCCCTCAACTAAAAGAAGATGTACATACTTAGTTTACTCGCAGACAAGATGATATTTTTCTGCGTTTATTTAGTGGTACCTTTGGTAGTAAAAATATAGCTAATGCAGGTTCTAAATGCTTTAATGTACTGCCAACAGATCTAAAGGGATAATCTGGTATAAAACTGTTTAAGAAAGGATTCAAGAAACATCTACTAACACACTGCTTTTACAGTTCGAAAGAATTTTTAAACAAGAGTACTAATTATTCTTAAACACATTAACGAAGATATAGTTATGCTACACATTTAAAGTGTCATTTTTGTTCTGAAATTGTTATGACTTGCATAAATTTAGAAGTATCCTACTTATGTACTTTTCTTCTTTGTCAACTGTTTGTTTGTTATCAATTATGCACAACAATGTATTCAATAATATGTTCTGAGTAACTTACACCTCTTTCTGTGTGCATCATTTTAAATTATTCTTATTATTATTTTATCATAATTATTAATTACCGTTTATTAAAATTGATGTGTCTAGTACCACTAATTGTATTATTCTAATTATTTGTATCTTATCCATTATAATTGCTGCTGACGTATTCTTCAATAACACCAACTGTATATATTGTATAATTGAAAATAAATCAAATTCCAAAGTTGAATTTGAAGTTCCCGCCAACAATGGGAACCATAAAGCAGCATGTTACACGCTTCACGATTCTTTTATGTTTGAGCACCAGCAACATCTGCATTTGTAACCTACTAATTGTTGCGAAAGCGCCCCCGAGATTGTGCTACATAATGAAAAGGAACGCCTTGATTATTATTTTTTTAATTTGTACACTTACAGTATTCTAGTTTCGACAAAATTCAGAATTTCCGAAATGAAAGATTACAGTTGCTTCAACATCTGTTTCTGGCTGCTGGATTTACTGCTCAGCGTTCTTTTTGTTTTGTTACTGTGACACATGAACCTGCAGCGAGCTCTTTGGTTATTGTTTTAAAACCCGGTTATCCTAAAAACTACGTCATTATTTTATGCTGTTATGCTTACTTTTTTGTGCGTATTTATTACATAATAAACGACGTGAAGCAACATATATCTGAGATCAGCTTCTGTTGAAATTTCTGTCTTTTGATAAAGGATCTGTTTCATTTACGCACAAGCAAGTATAGAAGTTGGAGCAGCCCAGGCTGGTGGGTGAGTCAGGTACACAAAGGAACATAAGACTGACGTATTGACTCTGTGTCTTTGTCAAAAGTGGTCTTAAGTTAATGATTATACTGACAAATAAATTGTTTTGATTAAAGTTAGAATTGCCGTGTTAGTCACAACAACAATATCAACTATGAAGACGATTTCGTCAGTAAATGATGGTTTAATTATTCCACGGCTTTTCTTCTTTTTCGATGAGGCGTGGTTCTATTTCAATGGTTGTGTCAACACTCATAACAGTCGGTACTGGGCCTCCGAATATCGACATCGCGTCCAAGAAATCCCTCATTATGATCGGAAAGTTGGAGTTAAGTGTGCTGTTAGTGCTAGACGTATAATCGGTCCAGTACTCTACGAGCAGACTGTAAATGAATAGAGGTACCGAAATGACGTTTTCACCCAATTTTATCATGAACTGGTATTGGAAGGGAAATGATAAGGGTGGTTTTAATAAGATTCTGCCACTGCCTATACAGGGGAGGAGTCTATGAATAAAGTTAGGGAAGTGTTTGAAAATAGAGTGGTTCACAGTCCCGATCTAACACTGTGATATTTTTAGTTGTGGGGTAACCTGAATGCCAAGTTTAGACACAAATTCTCATGCATTGGAACAAGTAAAACAAAATATTAGAAGTGGAATCGAATTTTCCCAAACTAATCGTTTCAATTAGAACGTATTCTCCCAATATAATGTTTGTTTAACCGAGAGTAGACCATATTTCCAGTATCTTCTATGAGGTAAGAGTGTTATACATGCTTTACTCGCTGAGTTTATGTAGAAGCAAAACTATTTGTAGCACACCCAATCGCGCACAAGTACAATGCTGTGCGCTGGTTAGGTTTTATATGAAGAATCCTGTACAATACTACCTTCCAATGCAAGTATTTAGAGTAAAAGCAGACGTTTTACAGGAGGGGATTCAGCTTGTGTTTGGTAAATTATGAGATGAATGTGTTCTTTTATAAACTGCAGAGATTTGCTTACTTATAAAATTATTATACACACAAATCCTGGGATGTTACATAACATATGTATGGCTCGTTCATAGTGTGTATCAGAATTAAACCTAACGTCTATATTGCAATCATATATTTATTCTTGTAGTTTGAAATCCAATATACGTAAACGGGTTATAGTTTCACATACATCTCCAAAAGGTAGATGTTTCTGTTAAAAAAAAACGTACCAAACTTACATCTCTACCTTATATTATAATAGCAAAATTTTAAGAAAATATTTGTTTAATTTTGGTTCACTGAAATACAAATATTAATGAGCTCCCACAATGTCTTTTTACATCAGTCGACGCGTAAAGAACCAGTGTTAAAATTTATGGCTTCGTTATTATATAAAATGTACTTAATTATATGAAATAGTCCATCTTGTTACAATGATTAAAGTTCACTTTCAAAATACTTCAAATAAATGTATTATATAGTATTTATATTTTGGACACTACTGATTGTTGCTATTATTACGGCATTACTTATCAAAGGTAAAAAAGATGACATCATTTTGTTATAGGCAGCTTTAAAGTAATACCAGTGAGGAAGGCAATGAATGTAATAAAATAACATGACTATAATATGCTGCTACTTGTTATGTATGTGTATAAATATGAAACAAACACGTACAGGAAAGCTGCAACACAAATCTTAATTACGTCATTTTAATTGTAACAGGTAGTTAACGAATATTCAGCTGCTAAAAATTTAAATTTACACATTTTTCTGCATTAAAAATCGAGAAAAAATGTAATAAAAAGGTTTAAAATATTTACTATAACACAAAATATTTTCTTTCATTTTACTAAATAGAAAAACTGCTAATAAAAGAAACTGTTTTGGTATCTCACCAGTGATGGATTTTTGATATCGCATGTCACTAGTCTGAAATTGTTTGGAGTAACAGTGCACAGCATAAACCTTCTCTAAATTGTCCATTAGAAATCACTGTCGATTGTCACGTTAACACCGCTCTGAATTTGGAGAATGATCGTTCTACGTCACATGATGGCGTTATTGCATATTTCAGAAGAGGTACGTCACTAGTACTTGCTTTCAAACTCTCCATGATGACCTTCAAGAATTGTCTCATAATTTGAAACCCTGTATATTTATGAAACACCGATTTAAATTTGTTTTTTAAACTTTGCATTTGTGAGCATTCCAGTGAGTTGATTTTCGTTTTTGCATAAAAGATTTCTTCAATAGCTTCTATCAAGAGATTGGCCCAAATGACCTTGTTGTCGACGGGCCCTAAAACACCACACACTCACTCACTCTATCAAGAGATTAGTTATTGCTTCTAGTTTTTTAATAAACTCGTACAAGAAAGGCAAACTGGCAACAATAAGTGCCACGTCACTTTGTAAACAACTCTCAGTTAACAGACGTTCAACGATTTTTATGGGTGAAGCATCATCTTTGTCCAGCACATACACATCCGTTTTAAGGCTATCAAAATGTTTTACATAGTACACCACTGCTGAAAGCCAAGTGACGAGGTTGATGGTGTTTGAGGGAGCTCAACTACGCGGTTATCAGCGCCCTTGAAAGCCAAATAATACTAAAAACGGCTTTTAGAAACTAAAGTAGATCCATATTAAATAAAATTATAGATAAAACATTTAAGGTATGCCGGCCCTCGTAGCCATGGTCGTTAGCCATGGTCGTTTTGTACACATTTATCTTTAATTGCAGTTTACCGTAACTTGTATTTTTCATACCTTAGGTACTTTTCTCTGCAACCAATTAAGATACATGGGTGAAATGTTTACTGGTGATTTCTCTATCGAAGAACTATTGATTCCAACTAAAATTGTTCCTCGAGTTACTGATCACTATTTATTAACCAAATTTATGTTTGTAAAGTTGTCATGAGCTCTGTTCATAATGTACACGTTTTTTATGGGGAGATATGTTCAAACTCGGGAAGTAAATTTACGTGACAATTATCAAGCTACGCAACTGCTAAAAGGTATAAAAATTCATTAATATAGAACTGACAGTTTTAGAGAAAAGTTGCATCTAAATACCCCCATAACACTTACCCATTTTGAAATTTTTAATTTTTAGTATTGCCCTTTAGCATACAAAGTCATTTACGTGGAGTAAGTTCAGGAAATATTTCTTTGTTTAATGTCAAAATTTCATTTCATTGCGCTAAACAGTTGTTGAGGAACTGAAAATCAAATTCGGCACTAAAATCGCATTTAGAAACTGCCTCACAACCACCCAGTGACCTAAGACAACAAACAGGAAATACAAATTTATAATTATGTAATAGTTTTACGGAGAATGAATTACTGGGTGGTTATAATAATGTTTAAAAGCTTAAGTAAACTATTCGGCTAACTTTATCTTCCACACTCTTGTATAAATTATTCCAAAATTATTATTTTATGTACTTCATATTAATCAAGATAAACGTTTGTATAAATGGTTTTATTACTTATTTCCATAAGTATGGGTATAATAGGAAAAGCGAATACCGTAGGCTTAAGTAGTGGTGGCGGTGGTGGCGGTGGTGGCGTTGGTGGCGGTGGTGGCGTTGGTGGCGGTGGTGGCGGTGGTGGCGGTGGTGGCGGTGGTGGCGAAGGTGGCGGTGGTGGCGGTGGTGGCGGAGGTGGTGGGCGCACAACTGCTAGGGTTATAAGCGCCCATTAGGCTTAAGTGAGTCAAATCTTTGAAGAAGTAGTCACTATCTGATGGCTTAAAGATTTCATTTACATGGCCTTCAACATCAAAAACGAAGACTTCCCATTTTATTTGGAAAAGTGTATTTAAAAATTTAATCAATTAAAACGAATATCACGCAGATGGTTACCGCGGCAAAGAAAAGTAAAGATAATTTGCGTAATTAAACGATATCTATGTTCTCTGTGAAGCAATGTATAGATATTTTATATCTCTCAAGTTTATGAGTTATGCTTAAGTGATGCAGAATGAAAAGGATTTCAGAGGCTATTCCCATAAAGTTCAAAATAAAGCCTTGAATTGTCATGGGAATGATTTTATTCAAAATGGTTAATCATTTGAGAAAATTAAAAGTTTCTAGATATTTTCCATGAAAAGAATAGTTTTGTGTTGGGAGATTTTCTAGAAAATCTTCGTGTTGCATCCTGGGACGATGCTGAGTTTAAATAGTAGGTTTAATGTTTACCCGACTTCTAAAATTCCGGTGCTTTTGGATAAAAACGTCGAAACTTGCTACAGGGAATGATGTACTCCGTGAACATAGAGGGCCGTTTGGTAGAAAGGTTTTTCCTGAGTAGCTCCAGTAGCAGTATCTTGAGCCACGGAATGCTAGGAACTGTCACGCGTCTCTGTTGTCTGAAACCTGCAGCCTCAATAGATCCTCACTTCATTCTTCTGTCGAAAGCGGTAGCTTAAGTTCATTGTGAACGCTTCTTTAACTGCTTCAAATAAGTTATCTTAAAAAGAAATCCCAAGCGTTCAATGAGAATTTGCAATGAAAAGAAATGTGTAGTCTTTAACGCCCGGGTGATCGAACCTGGACCGCCTTGGCGAGAGTCGAGCGCCCTAACCACTCAGCGACGACGCGGAAGAGATAGCAGCGGAACCATTTTCTTCATCTCCTGCGACACACGCCAGACGCTATTATTTTGTATATCAGATGAAAGAGATAGAAGGGTCATTTGTGGGAGACATTTAAACTGGGTGTTTATGCTGGCCTTACTGAAGCAAATACCTAGCGGTAAAACATGAGGCTCGCATTCGGAATTCCCGGGTTCGATTCTTACAAGGGAACTATCGCTGTACTCACACCTCTACCCACATGAACATTATACCTGCTCTGTATAAATCATGTGCACCAAAAATCTACTTCGGAGTAGAGCCACAACGCCCTAAAATGAAGCCTGAAATATGCCGCATGCGACCACTTGCAAGTGGCTGCTGGACATCCCTCGTCAAGTCCGTGCCAGCTGTGAGGGACGGCGTTCTTTACGTGTGCCATGTGTTGACTACTGCCATCAGGGGTAAACAATAGCTCCCATACAATGCTATATTATTGTGCCTTAATTTTCCTACGTATTCTGGACTCATTTTCGTGTACTTCCAGCTATGCTCCGCAACCGACATTGAGCAGAAAGTATGTCACCAAGCTCTCAAGGGCATCCAGGTGTGAGCATGGTGATAGTTCCCTTTTTAGTGGCACTCTTGACCATGGAGTATTGCGTTGCTTTTCCTGGGTCGGTAGGATTAAGCCCTCCTCTATACCGTTTCCTCTCCCTCTCATGTTATAGGACAACTCTGGTACGCTGTGTCAGTCGACGGTGGGCAGAAGCGTGCGTGTTGGAACTTCTCGGCTTCGCCATGGAGTGGAATCTGAGGTTCTACTGCCGGGTCGAGCTTGACCTGGTTCCCGCCTCTGTGAAACCATCTAGCAGTTTGGATGCGTCTTCACGTAGACATTTCAGCTGAATAGTCAAGCCAGTAAATTTTAAGGAACTCTGAGTTTTTCTACCGCTTAGGTTTTCCATTCCTGCAGCCCATACGTCATCTGCCGTTCCTACCAGGGCTGCATGCACAAGATTTTACTGCGTTTCAAGATTAGGTAGACTGAAGTGTATGACAGAAAATTCTGCATTTTTATTCCCAATTTACTCTCTTAAGATCCGTTACACAACGGTTCATTTTTTGTAAAACTCGTGATTTTCATGAAACAATACGTTGGAATCACTCTGAACTCTTGCCCGCTAGATACTTGAGGTAGCACTTCTTACACAAAGAGTAGCAATACTTTGCGTTACGTTGTCGATTTTTCATAGTATCTTCACATAAAGGTAATACAGAATATTTTATTATTAACTACATAAATTATGAAATAGTGGTTTCTTTAGTTGTGTTGGTTAAATGCTTAGATAAGTATGCGAACATTATTTCAATGATCTAGCGTTTAAACACTAGCTTACTTTTTCAAAGTTTGTGTTTAAGCTTAAAGATATTTTATTTTCTTACGCTTTTACTTTGAAATCGTCAGTTTTGCTGAAATTATCGGTTTGTCTCATAAATTCGTTCGATTCTTGTTACGTGTTTACGACTAAGAACTACTGAGAACACTGCATGCCCCCATTACTTTTACGACAAAGAAATTGCCTAACAATATGTGGTTTGTTTACAAATAAAATAATTGAAAATGCTATGAACACAAGCCACAGCGACCTCGCGGCCAAAGGTAAATAGGTCAACCTATGTAAGAATTGGTAACCAAACTTCAGTACGAGTTTTTGGATGCAACAAGGTGGAGTTGTAACTTGTGAATGTTAATATGGAAGGCAAGAAGGAACATTTCCGACATTTAATGCTGTTTTATTACCGTAAAGGTAAAACAGCCTCACACTCAACGGAAAATTTGTGCTGTTTACGGAGAATACGCAGTGACGAATCGGGCATGTCAAAAATGGTTTACTCGATTTCGAGCTGGGAACTTCTCTGTGAAAGGCAAACCTCGTTCTGGACCACCTGTAGGCCGCGCCGTGGCTCAGTGTTTACACCGCTTGGCTCTCACCAAGGCGGTCCGGATTCGATCCCAGGCGACTGCAAAGTGAGATTGGTGGTGGAAAACACGGCGCTGGGGCGGGTTTTCTCTGGGATCTACGGTTTCCCCCGCCATCTCATTCCACCGGTGCTCCATCTTCATCTCATGTATCATCAGTGTCATCGCCTGCGGTGCCGTATGTAGTAAAAGCGGGCGTTAAACGCCACACATTTCATTTGGACGACCTGTGGTTAGGGATAACGAAAGGATAAAGTACATGATTACGAACAACCCCAGAACAACAACTCGGGAGGTAGGTCAGGAGCTAAACTTGTCTCATGCAACTGTAGCGAGGTATATTTAGAAGCCTTTGGGGCGTAATTAAAGGCTTTTGCGACGTACTTACTGGCTTTTTGTGAAATTTAGAGGTTTCGGACACATGTTTAGGGCCTTTTGGGCCGTATTTACTGGCTTTTTTATGCATTTAATGACTCTTGAGGCGTATTTAGTGGCTTTCGGGATGTATTTGAGGATCTTTTTGCTGTATTTGGGAGTTTCTTGGGGTGTATTTAGGATATTTTTGCTGTATTTACAGCCTTTTGGGGCGTATTTTTCTGCCTTTTTATCTTAAAAGTATCTAAGACTTCTTAGGCTGCAATTGGTGTCCTTTTAGTGCATTTAGGAGCCTTTGCGGCGTATTTATGGTTATTGTGGTGTATTTAGAAGCTTTAGAGGCGTATTTAGAGGCTTTTTGGAGCGTACTTAGTGGCTTTAGGATGCATCTGGAAGCTCTTTTAACTGTATTTAGGGGCTTTCAAGACCTATTTACTGGCTTTTTGATGTACTCAGAAGCTTTTTGGGGCGCATTTAAAGGCCTTTTGGTATATGTAGGGATTGTAGGGCATATTTAAACTCCGTTTGCATATTTAAGGTATTTTTGGCATATTTAGAAGCTTTTACGACGTATTTACTGCCCTCTTAGGGGAATTAGCAGATTTTGGAGACGTATCTAGAGGATTTTGGGACGAATTTACTATCTCTTTTATTCATTTAGAGGCTTTTGAGGCGTATTTAGTGTCCTGAGGGGTGCATTAGTGACTTTATGGTATAATAATGGATGTATTTAGGGCTTCTTGGGGGTGTATTCAGGCACTTATTGCTGTGCTTAGAGGCTTCTTGGGGTGAATTTGGGATATTTTTGGTGTGTTTGGCAACATTTGGAACGTATCTGCTGGCTTTGTTTGTAAAGTTTAGAGGCTTTTGAGGCGTATTTAGGTCAAAAGTTCAGGTGAGAGTAATTTAGAAGAAAAAAATGAAAAATGTATGTAACTGTGAAAGTTTAAGGAACAATGTGAGAAATTCACGTGAGAATGTAAATCAGATATTCGTTCTTATTTGTCTTAATTTTCCCAACTTCTCTCAAAGGTAAGACAATTTGGAAAACTTTTGTCAATGTTTAAACTAAATTACTTGTAATCTATGTCAAAAGCATTCCAAACTGATTATTCCTCTAATTCATGTTAATGGAGTTGACTGTATAGTTGAATGCCATAAAGCGGAAGCATGAAACTGCAAGCACATATACACACGCATCTGGTATCGGGTAATTTGCAATTTTGCACTTTATCTGTTAATTGGAGGAGACTAACTGTTTTAAATGGCGGAAATGCTCACACTATGCTTTTCCTATAAACAGTGGATGGACGAGTTAAAAGACAAGACCACAAATATTCCACAAAAAGGTTCGGTGCAGATAGATAACGGACGGACTTCGGATTGACGACACCCAGGACACGCTAGCAGTGCGCAGTGGTTCTCGACCCCTGAGCTGAAGCCGGATTATTGGCGCAAGAGACAAGGAGAAGACAGCATTTTCATCAGGCCAAGGGCTTTGGCAGTTCACAGTTATGCCCTTTGGTCTCTGCAACACACCAGATATCTTCCACCGCCTAATGGAGTCAGTGATGAGAGAGCTGACATATGACGCCTGCCTGTTATACCTGGACGACATGATCATCGTCGGCAAGACTTTCGATGACCATCTCGAGAATATGGAGTAAGGTGCTACAGAGACAGTAGGCGACCAACTTTAAGGTGAACGCAAAGAAGTGCTAGCTCTTCTGCAAGGAAGTCAACCACCGGGCCACAAAGTCTCGCCAACCGGAGTGGCCACAGACACATAAAAGACACAGGCCGTAGGAAATTGGCCTCGACCGAAGGATAAGCGAGAGCTGCGCAGTTTCCTGGGGCTGCGCAGTTATTACCGCCGCTTCATAAAAGGCTCCTCCAACATCGCGACATAGCATGTCCTATCCCAGATACAGGACGGCCAAGAGCGATTGATAACCTACTGCAGCAAGATGCTATCCAAGGCAGAGAAGAAGTAATGCGTCAACCGGTGAGAGTTACTGGCGGTGGAACACTTTGGAACACTTCCACAAGAACCTGTATGTTCAGCCATTCCACCCGACGGCTGACCATTCCGCCTTAAACTGGCTGCTCAGCTTTAGGAACATGGAAGGCCAGACAGCACGTTGGGTCCAGAGGCTGCAAGAGTGCGACTTCACCTCTGAACAGCGTAGAGGGAAGAGCCCGGCAACGCAGTCGCCATGTCCTGAAGACCCGGTCCAGAAGTGTGTGACCAGTGCACAAGAGTGAAAGAGATGGAGCGTGCCGCAGCTGTCAGAGTAGTCACGGCAGTGTCTGCGGATGCCTGGGGTAGCGCAAGCCTGAAGAGGGAGCATCTGGCGGACGCAGACTTACGGCCACTCCTGAGAGAAGTGGAGGCAGGTATAAGACCAACCTGGGAGGACGTCGCACCAAGGAGCGTCACATATAAGTCGTACTGGGCCCAATGGGACTCGCTGATGATCAGAGAAGGCGTGTTGTTTCTGGTATGGGAATCACGTGATGGGAAGACGCAAAGAGAACCGTTGGTACTTCCCCGAAGTAAGATTCCGGAAGTCTTGGAGGAAGTTTACACCGGAACTTTAGGACACCTGGGAGCAAATCGGACAATCCATAAACTCCGACAGGGCTACTACTGGCTGAGAGTTCGAGCAGACGCTGTGAGATGGTGCCATCAGTGCACCATTTGAACGGTTTGCCGTCGATATAGCTGGACCATTCCCAGTACCCCACGGAGGCAACAAGTACCTGATGGTGGTCGTGGACTACTTCGCCAATTGGAAGGAGGTGTATGCCATCCCGAACCAGGAGGCAAAAGCAATCACAGACTGCCTCGTGGAGCAAGTGTTCTGCCGATTTGGGGTTCCGTTAGAGCTCCACAGCAACCACGGTACCAATTTTTAGTCCAACGTCATGAAGGAGGCACTAGAAAGGCTTGGGGTTAACAAGACCCGCACAACACCTCTACATCCCCAGTCGGATGGCATGGTCGAAAGATACATGAAGACCTTATAAGAACACCCGAGGAAGGTCGTGGCCAGCTATCAGCTAGACTGGGACGTCAAGGTGCCACTGTGCTTGCTGGCCTACCGCTCGTCAGCACACGATACCACTGCAATGACGCCAGCAAGCTTAATGTTTGGCCGAGTTACGCCTCCTTTGTGACCTTTTGGAAGCCCTCCGGACGCAAAACAACCAGCAACCGAGTATATGGAGAACCTGGTGGACCAGGTCCACGGCATGCATGAGATGGCTCGTCAGAACATCCAGAAGGCGAGCGACCGTATGAATACCCGATACGACAGGCAAACCAAGAGCCAATGATTCAAGCAAGGTGACCTGGTCTGGTTGTACCGCTCTAGCCCCGGACCAAGAGACGCTGCCCGAAACTTCAACAGCTGTGGCAAGGACCGTACCGAGTGGTGAAGAGGATTAACGAGGTGGTCTACCGCATCCAGAAGGTGCCCCGAGGGAAGACGTTGGTGGAACACTTGGTTCGTCTGGCCTGCTACAATGGTGCTGTTCGGGAAGACGAGCTTTGATGAGGGAGCAGTGTCGCGGCGACGCGCACTAAATGTTGGGCGCACATAAATAACGGACGGATAGTATATCACGGGGATAAAGAGCCTGCCTAAGCAGATAAACATAGCGTGGAGATAAAAGGCATGCTAATACAGATAACGTGAGGTAAACGGAATATTCTAGTAACATCTTGATTTTCTTACAGAACATTCGATATCAGAACATTCGAAGTAACGGCTATTCATATTTCACTACAACAGCTTCTATGCAGAATAAATAAATTAAAAAATGCTGTCATACTTTCTCAGTCTAAAGCAGCATTATGTGCAATAAGTTCATATAAAATGACGCCAATCCAAATTAAAGAATGTCACAAAATGATTCAACAACTTCAAAAACTACAGAAAAGAATTATATTACAGTGGATACCTGCACATTATGGAATTGCTGGAAATGAATCAGCTGATTTTCTTGCCCAAAAAGGTGCAAATTTAATTCAGAACAAAAGTGAAAACTTACCATTTACATTCATAAAAAGATTAATCAAATTCAAATATAAAAACAAACAAAACCAATCAGTATCTAACAAAGCCAAAGATAAAAATAGAACATTTTAATTATAAATCCAGAAATTATTCCACAAATCCCACGTAAAGCTGCAGCAGCAAATTTTAGATTACTTGCGGAACATGATTATTTGGCCAAACACTTACGCAGAATATTAATTTATACAAGTCCAAATTGTCCTCTGTGCAACAAAGAAGATGGAATGAATAAAGAACGTATTCTAACCCGTGAAGCCCTACCTGCCCGACCCACTAAACAGAAATATTGGAGAGCAAGAGAACTAATGACTTCATTGCCGAAGCCTAGCATTTGAAAACAACAACTACATTCGATTTCTCGTTTGTTCCTGAGATATCTAGTAACATGAGTCGTGGTATATAAGGAAGCTGCGACTCGCCAAGGGACAGTAGTAAACAGTAGTAAAGTGTTGTAACGAGAATTGATGTTGTAAACAGATGTAATCAGAACGCTGTTGTGGTCATTGACCTTGGTAGATTGTGATTGTGTATGTTACGTAGTTCTGCTGTAATATGCAAGTGTACCAAGTGTAAATCTACGGAAATAAAGAACGTTTTGAATTTGTGGAAATTGGACTTATTTCTACTAGCCCACCAGGTCACAGTACTTTCTGCATTAGAGAAGAGTTTCAAACATCTGATTAGGCATAATACTCATGCAAACTGAACATATTGTGTAAATTTTCAAGAATTAGTAAAATACTCAGATGGCAACAAATCTAAAAAGTATGTAATCAACTTAACTTTACTTGTTATTTACACAATATATTATTTATTCAATGACTTCCTTGACTCATTACTTATGCACAAGATATTTTGATTCCTACTTTTTGTTAATGGGGATAATCATCACACATGTTTACATTTGTGGTATGTATGTATAGGCATGGAAGAAACTAATAAGTATCTGAAAATTATAATCAACAGCAAATATTACGGAAAGGGTTAAAAATATATTTATTTCACATACATTGTCTATTTTCAGGATACTTAAAAGTTTTGTGCAGTATGATTTACTAATTACATAAAGTTATTCAGAATGAAGAGACCTTCAAAGGCCATTTGGAGAAAATTCGAGATAATCTTTTATTTGTGCAGCAAATATCTTAAAGTTAGGGTATTTTAATAAAAGTGTAACAGGAATTATTAAATGTTCCGTCTAAGTGTGTTTGCTGCGGGAGGCGCTTAAATTTAATAGGTTCGTCCAGAATGTAAGTTCTGTTTGGTAATAACATTAAATTGTGTACAGATTCAGAAAAGTTATATATTGCACATAATTCTACAACATTTAATCCACTTTCCACATATCTGCCGAAATTTTGCAGGCATTTTTCATAGCGAGGCACAAGTTTATGCACACCTTCTTCATAGAAGTTTGCTGCCTGTGTCTTCAACCAGTTGGAAACATTTTCTTTCAGCTCTTCGTCATTGTTGAAGTGTTGACCGCCAAGGAAAGAGTTGAGATGCAAAAACAGATGAAAGTCGCTAGGAGCTAGGTCAGGGCTGTACGGGGTTGGTCAAACACGTCCCAGCCAAATCCCTGTAGGAAGTTTTTCGTCGTAGTTGCAGTGTGTGGTCGTGCGTTGTGGTGAAGAAACACAACACCTTTTGATAGCATTCCTCGGCGCTTATTTTGTATTGCGCGGCGCAAACCTAGCATTCAGAAAACGAATCACAGATATGAATACACGAGCGGCGGGATTTTCTGTAAACGCCGACATTGTAAACAAGCACAATAAAGCGTACGTGGCTGACAGCGATCTCTCAATGGCGCACGTTTCTTAACTTTGATACAGAGCGTCTATCACATATGATCGGCAGTGCGATCGCAGCGCCGCAGCTGAGATAAATTGAAACAGATATTACTTTCTGGACATCCCTGGTATTTTAAAAATCTTTGTGCTGTATTCGAGAGAAATGCTGAAATTAAATTCTGAATTTAGAAATTCCTGGATTGCTATATGTGGATGACTTAAGGGTAGGACTTAAGGTCTATAATGGTAGTAGAATTGCAGAAGGTAATAAATGAAGTCCAGAAATTATGTGAAGGGAGGGGAATAAACATAAACATAAACAAGCCGAAAGTTATAGTATTCAAGAAGGGAGTTAAACTGAAAAAAGTTGAAAAGTGGGTACTAAATCGCAAAAGGGTAGAAGTGGTTAATGAATTTGTGTACTTAGGAGCGATGTTGAATAACAATGGAAAGTGGGGAGCACATAGTAGAAATCAGTCAGGGTGAGTCACTGGGATAAGTGTTTATTTCCGAGGTTTTCCCTTATCCTAAAAGACGAATGTCGGATAACTCTAAGCTCTATGGACCCTGGGCTCATTTGAGCATCATTTCACCCATTCCATTCATCGTCCAATATGACTTAACGTTGGAGGACGTAAATTACCCAAAAAATCATAGTAGAAAAACTGAAGCAAAAAGAAGGGCGGCAATGAATGGGATAAGAATATGCAAATATAAGCTAGAAATGACAACCAAGTGGTTAGAAAGAATGTATGAAGCTGTACTGGAGTCTAAAATGTTGTATGCAGTGGAGATCTGGTGGAGGGCGCAGAGGTAAACAAAACGGTGGACCAAAACTACAGAAGGTTTTGTGAAGCTTACCAAGATCAGCACCTAGGGAAGTGGCTTTTGTAGAATTAGGAAAGGCAAGAAGAAATGGAATAATAATGGAAAGAATACTAACATTTTGATATAGGTGTTTGGCTAAAGAAGAAGGGGAAATTATGAAATTATGCATGAGACAGCAAAAAAGATTAGTGAACTCAAATAGTTGGTGGGCAGAGATGGAAGGAATTATGGGAAAAATTTGAATGGGAGAAATATGGAGATTAGAGGAAAGAAATTGAAGCGATGTGGGTAAATTGGTAAAATACAGAACAGAAGATCTAGAAAGACAGGAAATATGGGGAAGTCTAGAAAATATGAAATCATTATAATTTTACAAACAAACAAAAAGAAATTGGGGACGAGAAGCATATGTAGATAGCTGCAATAGGCAAGAGAGAGAAGGGCTAGCAAGGATGAGAACAGCAACAACATTTCTAAGAGGGATAAGAGGTAGGGAAAAGGGAATTTGTGAATTGTGTTTGGGGAAAAAGAAAGCATAGAACACTATGTAACAGAATGCGAGGAGGTTGCAATATGGAGAAAAAAGGTTTGGGACGAAAAACGGGAGAAAGTAGAGAAGAGGATGGTTGCTATAAAAATGTTAACAGGAAAGGAGGAAAGGGAGGTAAGAAGTATTGGTGAGTTCTTGCAGAAATAAAAGAAACATTGGCAAGAAATGTAAAGAATATAAGAAAGCAAGATGAGGGGGAAGAGTGGGACTAATAAAGTTTCAAGGAGGCATGGACGTTAAGAGCTACCTGACAGAGCAGAAGACCAGGTTGTCATGTAAGCCAAGGTAGCAACAAGGTAAAGACAAATGAATATAGCCTAAAGTTTTAAATTGTAAAATTTTGGAATATGCACAACAAATAATTCATTAATTCATAACCAAGATTTCATTTCTAAAACTGCTTTTTTCCTTTGAGGAGGGGGAGATGAAGAGATTCGGGGAGTTTCCAAAATTGTATTTCTGATGAAACCTCGGTATCAAATTCGTTGCAATAAAATACCACTATCACTGTGTAGTATACACACATTTCTCTAGTCGCTCTCTTTTGTTTTTGTGAGTCATGAACAAACCATTGTTGCAAAAGAGTATTTTTGGGTCCTCTTCACGTTAACTGAGATAACAAGTCCAGACTAGTTACATTGCACATTCGTTGTAAGTGATGATGATATGTGTATAAGGGTGCTCAACTGCTGTGCTCATCAGCGCCTTTAAAAAATCACTCATGGCAAAAGCCAGATATAAATTGTTCTAAAACGCAAGTGTAAATAAACTCACAAAAAATACATGTACATAACAGTAAAACAAAAATTAAAATATATATATATATATATATATATATATATATATATATATATATATATATATATATATAAATCCAAACTGCAAAAAATTCTCCTCACTAAATTCTAAATTCTAAAATCTAACCTAGAAAAGTACCTAAAAACCTTCTCCACTACCTTGTTGTCATGCGTTAGTATTTCTGCATAGCTGGCCGGCAGCTGCAGAGACGTCCTAAGGTGTGCTATGCAAAAACACTCTAGCAGCACGTGTCGTACAGATAACGCATCGTTACAAAACGGACAGACTGGAGCAGGCTCCTTTCTAAACAGAAAACTATCCATAAATTGCAGTGCCCAATGCGTAACCGAGCCAAAGTCTCCTCCTCTCGGCGAGATGAACGACAGAAAGTGACCCAGGCAATCGGAAGTTCTTTCAAAGATCTAAGTTTAATGCTGCGGAGAGCGGACCCACCTTCCTGCCAGCAGGTTTACACAGCTCTCCGGAATACAGCTCTAAAATCTTCCGATGTAAAAGATGGTACTCGAACCCTGGGCTTCATTGTAGCCGTCTTAGCTGCTGCATCCGCCATTTCATTCCCCCGCAAGCCTACGTGACCAGGGATCCATGCAACCACTACGCTTCGTTGTAAGTATAGAGGGAGTACAGAAGTGTGTAGTAATAGCTGAATAGTAACAATTGTTCGCAGAATAAATATTGTCACCCTGTGGCATTGTTGAGCTTTTGCCACAAGCCGGAGCCAGGCACATGGCCAGGAGAGACGGTATTGTAGAAACAATGGCTGGGGGATATAAATACCCCTAAGGTGCTAGAAGCGGCAGTTGTTTGTTGGTTATTGCGATAGTCGACGATTGAAGTATACCGCAGTGAAGTCATTCATTTGTTTCCGTGCAGAACTGTGAAGTAATAATCTCTACCCTATGCAGACCGGACTATCCTCCACACTCCTAGTGAAGCCTATACCCTGGAAAACTGAGACTGAAACAGTTAAATACCTCGGGTTACTCATGGATCGACGACTCACATGGAAGCAACACATAAGTAACAAACTCAAACTAGCTCGAGCAAGATTGGCTAAGCTCTGCCCTCTTCTCAACAAAAGATATACACTCAAATTAAAAAGCTGCATAATACTCTACACGACTTTATTAAGACCACTCCTACTCTATGCCTGCCCAGTCTGGGGAGGGACCAGTCCTTCCGAAATCAAACGTATCCACACATTTCAAAACAAAATATTATGAATCTCAACAGATGCACCATGGTTTGTCAGAAATAGACAACTACATAGAGAAACTTGAATCAGCACCATTCAACAGTCACTTTCTTCACAAGACAAAAAGTTCTACAGCAACCTAAAACATGTCTCAGGAGACATTCTCTATTCCCTTGGCAGAAAATCCTTCTTCCCAACACGCATCAGGTGTCGTCTACCACTGGATCAGCTCTCATAACAAAATCTTTTGTAATACTTAAAGCATTAATGTATCTACTTATGAGGGTCCAATTGGGTTTTCCTCATTTCATTGTTAATGTATGTAAATAATGTCTATGATCAATGATCTGTGGAAAAACTATGCGCTGATCGATCAATAAATGAGTTAAAAAGATTTACAAGGTAAGAATAAGCTGCATTAAACTAGTGACCAATGCGTGCAGTAACATTTTCCAGTGTGTAAGTAACTGATGTGAAAAGAAAGGTGCTTCGAGACTTATGATATAACTATGAACTTTCAGATAGAGATCGGTGTGTGTAGCATACCCTAGTGTACCGTTGCTGTTTTTTGAATCAAGAATGTCCAGGAATGGAGGAGTTCCATCCTTCTCCACTTCCATGGTAAACTGTATTTGAGGTCGAAGGCCTTAACCTACATGGCGAAGAAACACACACTAGAGCAATAATTTATGACTTCAAAAGAAATCGGTTTTTGCTTGGTGATGAATTTAGTAAGGGACACCAAAGAACTGCTGAGCAGAAGTTTGGGGAGTGCCTGAAGAATACCGGGAGATATCTTATGAATTTATTCGGATGACCTTGAACATTGGTATGATCAAACACAAAACATTTTACATCATAGACGTGAGAAAATTTTGCTGTCGACGGTTTCCCTATTGTGACTTCGTGGGGCTGAAATTTAAAACACTCTTTATTGCAGTAAACAGGCGCTTTGTACAACCCTGGCAGCAGCAAAATAACCAACATTCACTTTCCTCTAGCGCGCCAGCCAGGTGAAAAGTTGATTACATATCAACGTTTTGGGAGTGTGGATGTCTCCCATCATCAGGATATTTATAAAAGTTTATAACCACAAAATGAGATACTGGATATAACACAACTATTAACAAAAATAAATCACTATCAAAATTCGCATTACTGAACAAAAGACTGCTTTCAGTAAATTAAATGTTAGGTCAGGTGATGGCGTTAGTACAGAAAATTGTGTCAAAGAAACGTAAATACTTTACTTGATTATCAAGCTATATTGATCTTTGCTTCTTAATTCGACGGATTTCCATTTTAACGCCAGTTTCCAGGAGGAGCTGAACTGAAATCCAGCATCACGATTAAGCCTGTTCCTTTCAGAGAAAATCGCCAAAGCCTTCTTAGTTCTTCGCTCCCGGTAACGGTTGCATTTTGCCAAGATGGTCGTCCCCTGAAAATTGGCTCTATGGTCGTTATCAAAACAATGCTCTGTCAGCCCAGACTTCTCAGGTTGCATTAAATGAATGCCCCGTTCATGTTACATTATTCTAGTAGCGATGGTCCTTCCGGTTCGCCCTATGTACAGTGTACCACTTTCACAGGGAATGCGGTACACTCCCGGAACTTGGAAGTCCAGTTTGTTTTTCAATGACCAACATTGACAAACAACAGCCTTCAAGGCCATCTCGAGTCTGCGCTGCACATAAACAAACGAAAGAAATTACTGCGGCACTGTTCAAAAGTTCACAAAACTGCACAGAACCACTCAACTAACAAATGACTCCTTTCGACAATTTGCCGCCATTTATACGGCCCAGTCAATGTTCAGTAGATTTCTCGATAACAATCGCGACGGCAGTGGGAAATTCCAGACTTGTCTGTCCCTTTCTCTATCCTCGCAAGCAACCGGCTCACCCGCCTCTATCTCTTTCCTGCCAACTCGTGCCGACACTGGCTTGTCGCAGCTCCAATGCAAGAATGCGATTGGTGACACTATAGACTGACTTGTCATCAAAATCATCGCATTGAATGGTGCGAAAAAGCTCTGTAAAGCCTCCAAGACGTCACTTCATATTTGGTTTTAAATGTCGTAACTCGATATATGAACAGAAATATCAGTCAGCTCAATGGCTCTTTGGAACTGAACTTAGGACTACAATGTCCAACGAGTTCGCAGCGCTGGTAAGCAAATAGTTGCTAGTCTGTTAGTTTTCTAAGCTACGTCATATTGCTACTATACCACTAGAGTAGCTGCAAAATAAGAATGAACATGGGCTGAGCCAATACGATTATCCAACTGTCTTGGTGTTGCCAGTACCACGGCAAGTGGGCGACAGAGATGGAAGATATATCTGTCTTTGTCTCACCGAATCCCCCAAGCAAGTATCATACAGATGCTGAGATGTACAGTCATACAGACGCTGACAGGGAACTTCGCTTAGTATTTCAGCATGTGTGTCAGAACATATACAATGATTATCACATAATCTTAACCTTAAAACATTGAACTGGAGAACAGTTTGCTTACGTAGCTATCACTCATATGCACACAAAACAAACTGATTAAAAGTAGATGCGTTCTACGAAATAAAATGTTTGCTACAGTGAAACAAAATAGTGACATTTCAATGATTTATGAAGGTAGTTTCTATTTTAAAAATGCCATATTTGTATACTTTCTGTAACGAGCTTTGAACCAAGATTTGTTTCATTAAAATACTTAATAAATACGGAAGGTATGAATGTGTATTTATGAAGCATTTTACACCATGTATCTCATGTACTCATGTTATGCATTGTGCACAGAAAGTTCAGTCTTGCAGCAACAATATCGCTTCTTTCAAGCGGAAATTTGCAACCAACATTGGTTCTCCTATATTTGAACCCAAGATATTTTAGAATATTATGCACTGAAGATACAGAATCCGTATATGCTATTTTCCCCCTCATTAAATTGGTCAGCCTTTTGGCAGTTGGATATTCACCCTTGTCATATAAATCATAAATTGTTCCACGTGAAACACACTTTTGAAAATTGTCTAAATTGGTAGCACTATTTTTAGCCGCCTGATGTTTCCCTGGAGATTTAAATATGAAAACATCTCCTAATTTGGTAAACTGTTTGCCTTCTTTAACAATGTTCGTCACAGAATGAGCGCTCACGTGACAAGCTTCTAAAATAATTCTCGACTCTGAGCGAAATTTGTACTTTCGAAAGCCTCTTTAATTGACATGTTTGAAAAAGGAAGGACTATACATTAATAAACATATCTGCAATCTATTTATATCAAATCTTATGAGTTGTTTCGCAGTTACTACTAGACCCACAAGTACTGGAATTGCTGAGTGGTGTACAAGCATTTACTAACTTTAAAAATCACGTGTGCACTCTTAAAAGATCAACACTTTACTGAATGTAAGGTAAAAAATGGAACTGCAGTATAGCACGTCTGTGCTTTTCTTCACTAACAGTTAATGATTCTTTTGTTTCTAGTCAGGCGACTTATCTTTCCATATCTCCGAAACCAGATGTGCTACAAACATGGGGTTTGGACAGTAATCCTCAGAAAAAATAGCTCTGTAACATGATGAAACCAAATAATTCTTTAATTAATATCTTTAGAGCACGCAAAGAAATTAATCGCATGCTTGGGCAAAGTGAGCCAGCATGCGTGCTTAACTGTACAACGTTGCAAGCACCGCATTGGCTAGTAGCGATAGAACAGCCACGCCTAGCCCCGCCTTATGTTAATTCCTATTTTGTAGCTACCTTAGAAGATAGATATACAGTAAAACCTACCTAAAACGGATTGCTCATATGATACATTTCGGAACGGAGCTATTTCCCATATAAAATTACACTTTAAGCGGAAAACTGCCTTAAGTGGAAAAGGGAGAATTTTTCGGTACTCTTTGCTCAAATAATCTGATTAAAACAGATTACTTTACGTGCAATTTGTTACAAGGTAGTTATTTTAAAAAGTGCAATAATTTTGAGGGTCACTGTACTTGCACTGGAGGTCCATGAACCATAAAGTAATAAACTGTAATCCTTCGAGGAAAATCGAAAACAAATCATTAGCTCTCTCAACTCTCTTCCAACACACGTGGTAAAGATACAACTGTTTGGTAGTGTGTTCATTTCCCACTTCGTTGTTACAAGTGATCAAGTACGAGAGGAAAAATTTGTGAACTTTGGTGATTTTTAAACACATAGTTTTGTAGCAGATATTTTGTTGTTTGAGAGAAATAGTTGGAGGAATTGTAATGTTTAATGAAATGAATAAAATGTAAAGTAGGTGATGGTATAACCATGACAACCTGATATGAGAGGATGTTGATATATGTCTAAAAGATCCTTCTTTTGCTTAAGAATGTCGTAGGAGAAAGACGTACATTTGTGTCCCTCCGAGGTTGTGCAGAATTACGGGGCGTGTCCGTAGAATGAGGTCTCCAATTTTATTTAATATAGGAAACATGTTTATTGTCAATGAATGTTACATTGATGGAAAGGCGGAACTTACAGCTATTTTTCAACGTAATCACCATTGCGATAGATGCACTTTTGCATGCACTGTGGAAGTTTTTGTATACCCTTGGCATTGCACTCTCCCACCAAGTTGCGCTGGTAGCGCTCAACCTCGATTTTCAAATCATCGTCGGTCTGGAAATGTATTCCACCCAGATGTGACTTCAACTCAGGAAACAGATGCTAATCATTAGGTGATAAGTCTGGACTGTAGGGGGGATGGGCGAGGATGTCCCATCCGAACCCGGCCAGGACATCGGCCGTTGCATGTACAGTATGAGGACGAGCGTTGTCGTGATGAACAATCACTCCCTTCGTCAACATTCCCCTCCTTCGATATTGAATGGCAAATCGCAAGTTTTTTTAAAATCTCACAGTAGCTAGCGGCGTTTATTGTTGTGCCGGTAGGCATAAGCTCGTACAACAATACACCCTTTCTGTCCCAGAACACACTGGTCAACGCTTTGACGGCAGAAAATGTCTGTTTGAACTTTGGGGACCCTCCTCGCACACACCTTGCGATAATGCAAATGTGTAACAGTAGTTTTGGGTTATAAATATATATGTAATTGTGTGATTGGCCGAAATGAAATGAAATGTGTAGTGTTTAACGCCCGCTTTTACTACATACGGCACCGCAGGCGATGACACTAATGATACTTGAGATGAAGATGGAGCACCGGTGGAATGAGATGGCGGGGGAAAACCGGAGATCCCGGAGAAACCCGCCCAGCGCCGTGTTTTCCACCACAAATCTCACTTTGCGGTCGCCTGGGATCGAACCCGGGCCACCTTGGTGAGAGCCAAGCGGTCTAACCACTGAGCCACGGCGCGGCCTGATTGGCCGAAGTAATAATTGTATGACGTAATATGACGTAATGTTGTGACGTGGAATTAAATCGACCAATCACAAAATTAAGATAGGAGTAACGATAGTTACGAAAAATCAGTAATCTTGGTAGAGATGTTTTGTAATGGTGAGTGTGATGAATAGTGGTGCAAGATCAAGAACATTTAAGAAATAGTTTGAATCTGTTTAATTATAACAAAGTAAGAATTTGTCGATATGTTGGAAGTGACTGGGAAAGGAAGTTCAAGTAAAATTTAATCTAAATAACACAATTAAATAGTTACAAAATTTGACTTCTCCGAAACTTTATTCCGAACCACGCCTTGAAACCAAGATTCTCATGACTCTTATTTAATAAAACACAATCATCAAGAAACAAATCAAAATACAACGAATTTGTTATTTCTGGCTTCTCGACGGGGATCTTCGGAAAGTCAACGTGCATCCCATCTCAAATATAGAAATCCCGTACCAAATTTCGCTCGAGCGTGTGGCTGATTAAGATGGAGACAAATTAACGACGAATAGTCCCAAATTCCTGTCCCAAATGTTTGCTCAAAATCTTGTCAATCGTGGTCTTACTGACTTCAGGGATAAGTTCGCACAGTTCGCGAACTGTCACACGCCGATCTTTAAGCATTTCTTGCTCCACTTTCTCAATTGTTTCGGCTGAAACCGAAGGCCGACCAGAACGCTGTTCCTCATGGACGTCTGTACGTCCGTCTTTGAACACTCTGACCCACTTCCGCACGTTTTTGACGTCCATACACTGTGGGCCATAGACTTCGCATAACTGGCGATGATTTTCAGTCGCGGTAGTGCCCTTGGCACTCAAAAAACGGATCACTGCACGCAACTCGCACTTGGCGGCGGAAGTGATAGGAAGCTCCATCGCAAATGGCTGCCCAGCCAAGACTAATGGTTACAGCGGTTTCGCTGTGGTGGGGATCTGAAGTGGTGAAACCAAGCTAGACGCCAGTGTTGCCGGATCTCGCGTAATAGCGTTCCTCACGGCTCCAGCGCCTTGGAGACCTTATCTCGTATCTTTGAGTGAGCATTTAAGACTCACAAATAGCGTGTGTGTAAGAAAGTAATAGTTAACACATCAATCATCGTTTGTTAAAGAGCAACATTTATATTATTTAAATTTGTATTGCAATTTAAAAGTGTTTCGGGAGCATTAAATTTTCATGCTTGAAAAATAAACGAATTATTTGTACATTCTTCAGCAATAGTAATACTAACTTTCTCAGCCCCGTTACCACGACCATTGCTCCAGAATTACTGAGGCGCTTACCAATACAGAGTTGCAGGTGAAACTTCTAGATCATCACCAAGGGTGAGAAATTCAATGCATCCAATTTCATCCATGAAACTGCTTCAATTTCTATCGACAGAAATTCTGTAAACTGAATTCTAAACTTTAGAAATTCAGGTTATTAAGGTTATTGAAGAACAGGAAAAAATTAACGTCCAGCCAAAGAATTAATTATCTGTGTTTTTTAAAATTGGGAAAACTCAAGAGCACGGCAAGGCCTTGAAAAACTCATGAAAAACGCCCTTATGGAAAATTAATTTTTAATAATGACCACGCATTTTCAATAACAAGTGAGTATCTGGCGTTCAAAGTTCAGTATAACGGATTATCCATCATACAAGATCTAGAGATTCTTTTGTTTCCAAAAATGAAATATAAAGTGCATGGAATCACATTAAAGAGGAACGTGTGGTGTTTAACGTCCGCTTTTACTACATGCGGCACCACAGGCGGCGATATTGATGATACATGAAGTGAAGATGGAGCACCGATTGACTGAAATGGCGTGGGAAACCGGAGATTCCAGAAAAAATCCGCACTAACGCCGTGTTGTCGGCCACGATTCTCGCATATGGTGGTCCGCTATAGAACACGGGCCGCCTTGGTGCAAAGAACTGGTTTCACCAAATGAAAAATATACTGGTGCAAAAATGAGACATTTTGGAATACAAAACATATAGCTATTTAAAGAATAATCGGTGATTAATGCTCTAAAAATTTACAGTAACGTCCAGTGAGAATATCGACAGAAAGAAAGCTAAAGCGTGTCTTAATGTTAAAGATTTACTTTGTTTCGTGCCTCAAGAGTGACTTGCTACACCATGCGAGGGTTGTCTGAAATGTTTCCGACCTCAACGTGAAGATGACAGCACGCGTATATAAAAGCTGGTCAATTTCGTTGTTCATCTGTTGATAGTTACTCACCAAAGTTTCAGCCATTTGAGTTTTATTCATCGTCCGATATGACCTAACTTTGGAGGTTTTCCCTCTATTAATATCTGGCAACTCTAAGCTCTGTGGACCCTGTACTCATTTGAACATCATTTCATTCATCGTCCGATATGACTTTGGAGTTTTTCGCTTATCCTGAAAGATGAATGTCTGGCAACTCTAAGCTCTGTGGATCCTGTACTCATTTGAACATCATGTCCTTGGAGGTATTGAAAAAGGAAAACGTCTTTGGGGTAAAACAAATCTTATAAGAGATGTTCAAAACTTTATATAAAATGAAACAAGTGCCATCTGCTTAACCTTATGGCCTTAGTTCTGTATATTTTAAGGATGATACGCGTTATTGAATTGGGAAGGGTTATCTTGCCGTTGTGATCAAAAGATTTCCAATTAATATCCAATGACACACACTTTAATGCAGAAAGCTGTTAAAAGTTGTGTCTGTTTATCAATAAAAATAGGAAACGTTGAATAGGATAATTATTAATCTGTAATGAATTTACAATTTCCAATATAAGGCAATGTTTATATGTTATCTTCTGCATTTACTTACTTTATATTTGTTATTCTTTTTTAATATATTAGGGAAAAGCAGGTGGTGCCATTTACACCTTAAATCCTTGAAATAGTTCACATTGGTGATTACAGATGGCACTTGTACTTGAGTGATATTTGGCGGCTATATGGTTTAAAATGGGCAATGATCTGACCTCCACCCACAACACGCATGACCATAATTTAAACTAATTGAATGGTAATCTGATTAGGGACAAATAGTTCCCGTAATATTTATTGATCTCAGGGAAATGACATTACATGCAATCACTTATTGTACAATAAAGAAGAAATGAAAACGTGCACGATATTCCTTTGAGCAATCAGCGGAAAAGCGCCCGGTAACAGGGTCTCTGTGTTTCTCTTTCTCCCCTCTATATATTTAGAGCAGCAATACTACAGATCTTCTGGTCTCCGTCCAGCCGCTCTAACCATTGAGCTACTATGGCCAACGTGCCGACATGACTTTAAATTCTCCAACTGACTCGTATTTTTCCCGGTAAACCACTAGGAGCTCTCATAAACACATGCGACAACTACCTTAATGGTGACTTACTATGCTGTAAGAACTTTAAGGCCCGGGCTTTGTAGTTAACCACTATTAGGTCAATGACACTTGGTATTTAAGTGCAAGTAATGCGACTTAAACACTTTTCAAGAAAATCCTCCAACAATGAACTTCTCTTTACATCGAAATTGTTTCATTCACTTCATTCTGAATGCCTGGTCAAGTACCTTTTTGTTGATGTAGACAACTTCTGAGATATTCTTTGTTGTTTGCCCAAATATTTAAATATTTTTACTTCTCTCAGATAGGAAGTCTCTATTCATGCAAAGGGGCAATCGGCTCCCCCCCCCCCCCCATAAAAACTGTTTTTATCTGCTGACAAAGTGGTGGTGACTGTTTTCTGGGATAGTTATGGAGTTATTTTAATAAATAATCTTGAAAAAGGAAAAGCCATTACATGAGCATATTACGCATCATTACTTAACAAGTTGAAGGCAGAACTTGCGGGCAGACGGCCACATTTGCAGAGAAAGAAAATCCTGTTTCACCTAGAAAAGGCACCTTCTCACATCTCAGCGGTTGCAATGGCCAGAATCCACGAGTTACGGTTTGAGCTGCTTGATTCACCAGATCTAGCCCCAAGTGACTTCATTTTGTTCCCTCGTCGAAAATTTTACTCGAGGGACACTTTATTTCGTCAAATGAAGAGACAATCACATTCGTGAGCAATTATTTTGCAGAAAAAACGCCAAGTACTAGTTTGGCGGGTTACAGAGATGGGAGCATCGAAAGGGAGAAGTGTGTAGAGTTACAAGGAGACTATGTTGAAGAACGCCGAGTACTATTTGGACGGGTTACAGAGATGGGAGCATCGCTGGGAAAAGTGTGTAGAGTTACAAGGAGACTAAGTTGAAAAACGCCGAGTACTATTTGGACGGGTTACAGAGATGGGAGTATCGCTGGGAAAAGTGTGTAGAGTTACAAGGAGACTATGTTGAAAAACGCCGAGCACTATTTGGACGGGTTACAGAGATGGGAGTATCGCTGGGGAAAGTGTGTGGAGTTACAAGGAGACTATGTTGAAAAACTCCGAGTACTATTTGGACGGGTTACAGAGATGGGAGCATCGCTGTGAGAAGTGTGTGGAGTTACAAGGAGACTATGTTGAAAAACGCCGAGTACTATTTAGACGTGTTACAGAGATGGGAGTATCGCTGGGAAAAGTGTGTAGAGTTACAAGGAGACTATGTTGAAAAACGCCGAGTACTATTTGGACGGGTTACAGAGATGGGGGCATCGCTGGGAGAAGTGTGTAGAATTACAAGGATACTATGTTGAAAAACGCCGAGTACTATTTGGACGGGTGACAGAGATGGGAGCATCGCTGGGAGAAGTGTGTAGAGCTACAAGGAGACTATGTTGAAAAACGCCGAGTGCTATTTGGACGGGTTACAGAGACGGGAACATCGCTGAGAGAAGTGTGTTGAGTTACTAGGAGACTATGTTGAAAAACGCCGAGTACTATTTGGACGGGTTACAGAGATGGGAGCATCGCTGGGAGAAGTGTGTAGAGTTACAAGGAGACTATGTTGAAAAACGCCGAGTACTATTTGGACGTGTCACAGAAATGAGAGCATCGCTTGGAGAAGTGTGGAGAGTTACAAGGAGACTATGTTGAAAAACGCCGAGTAAAATTTGGACGGGTTACAGAGACGGGAATATCGCTGAGAGAAGTGTGCTGAGTTACAAGGACACTATGTTGAAAAACGCTGTGTACTATTTGGACGTGTTACAGAGACGGGAACATCGCTGAGAGAAGTGTGTTGAGTTACAAGGAGACTATGTTGAAAAACGCCGAGTACTATTTAGGCGGGTTACAGAGATGGAAGCATCGCTGTGAGAAGTGTGTGGAGTTGCAAGGAGACTGGGTTGAAAGACGTCGAACACTAATGGACGGGTTACAGAGATAGGAGCATCGCTGGGAGAAGTGTGTAGAGTTACAATGAGACTATGCTGAAAAACGCCGAGTACTATTTCGACGGGTTACAGATTTCGGAGCATCGCTGGGGGAAGTGTGGAGAGTTACAATGAGACTATGTTGAAAAACGCCGAGTAGTATTTGGACGGGTTACAGATTTCGGAGCATCTCTGGGAGAAGTGTGGAGAGTTACAAGGAGACTATGTTGAAAAATACCGAGTACTATTTGGACGGGTTACACATTTGGGAGAATCGCTGGGAGAAGCGTGGAGAGTTACAAGGAGACTATGTCGAAAAACGCCGAGTTCTATTTGGACGGGTTACAGAGATGAGATCATCGCTGGGAGAAGTGTGTAGAGTTACAAGGAGACTATGTTGAAAATCGCCGAGTACTTTTTGGACGGGTTACAGAGATGAGAGCATCGCTTGGAGAATTTTGGAGAGTTACAAGGAGACAATGTTGAAAAACGCCGAGTACTATTTGGATGGGTTACAGAGATGAGAGCATCGCTTGGAGAAGTGTGGAGAGTTACAAGTAGACTATGTTGAAAAACGCCGAGTACTATTTGGACGTGTTACAGAGATGGGAGCATCTCTGTGAGAAGTATGTAGAGATACAAGGAGATTATGTCGAAAAACGCCGAGTACTATTTGGACGTGTTGCGTAGATGGGAGCTTCGCTGTGAAAAGTGTGTAGAGATACAAGGAGACTATTTTGAAAACCGCCCAGTACTATTTGGACGAGTTACAGAGATGGGAGCATCGCTGGGTGAAGTGTGTAGAGCTACAAGGAGACTAAGTTGAAAAACGCCGAGTACTATTTGGACGGGTTAAAGAGATGAGAGCATCGCCTGGAGAATTGAGGAGAGTTACAAAGGGACTATGTTGAAAAACGCCGATTACTAATTGGACGGGTTACAGAGATGGGAGCATCGCTGGGAGAAGTGCGTAGAGTTCCAAGGAGACTATGTTGAAAATGCCGAGTACTATTTGGACGCCGAGTATTATACATTACACACGAGAGGTGTTTGTGCGCAATGGGTTCCCAGG
>JAUKNK010000272.1:195000-390000 GCA_030765055.1 Mantis religiosa
CATGTCCGAAGTTATAGCTCCTGTCCATGTTCTTGCCTGGTCGTCATGACGTCCACACCTCTGCGCTGCATGATCTCAGCTGGAGCCGTCACTGCCGCGGGAAGTGTGGTCGTTGAGGGGGACCTCCTCCCCCTCGAGTCCGCCTTAGCTCGAGAGCTCAAGGACTTAAGGGTAGCTGATTCGTGGTATTCCCTCACGTGATGTGTCTGTGAAATAGAAATAGATAAAGTAATAATCAGTTAGTCAGGCTGTTCAGAAAGTCCAAGATCTCATTCTCTATGTCTGGATTAGTTAGGTTGCGGTCAAACAGTGATAGCGGTCGTTTATGTCTGTCTGTCGATGTCTCGTACTGGCCAAGTGAAGATATAAGTGTATTATGGTGCGAAGGTAGTTTGTTGTACATGTCAAAGTATAGTTTCTTGATAAATTGCTCAATAGTGTGCATGTGTAAGTCTTCGAGGAGTTCTTTAGATGGTGCGATGAGTGGTACTTTGTAGATTATTCGAAGTATTTTGTTTTGGCATGTTTGTATACGTTTTATATGGGTTTTTGCTGCATAACCCCAGACCCTTGCTGCGTAGGTTAATATTGGCCTGATAAGTGTTTTGTATAACGTTAGTCCCATATTTAGTTTTAGCGAGTTGCTTAGATTTATGAGTGGGTATTATTTGCGTAGTTGTACATAGGCTTTTCTTCTTACCTCTTCGATGTGAGGTCGCCAGGTGAGGCCTTGGTCCATTACTAAGCCCAAGTACCTCACCTTGCTAGTCCAGCCTATGTTGTTATTGAATAGAGCCAGTGGGGCAAGACCGTGTTTCTGATGGTAATGTTTTTTACGCTTTGTGAATATTATTGCTTTACTTTTGGCTGTGTTTACTTTGATCCGCCATTTAGCGAGCCACGGCTCTAACTGTTTAAGTGACTCCTGTAGATATTTGTGTATTAAGGTTACTCGACCTGATTGGGCCATGATTGTGGTGTCATCTGCATATAGAAAATACGTACATCTTGGATGCTTAGGCAGGTCATTTATATATAAATTAAATAGAAGTGGCCCCAATATGCTGCCTTGTGGGATGACTGCCTTTATTGGGCGGGGCGTGGATACCGCGTAATTTGCAACTGGGGAGAAAGTGCGTCCTCGCAGATAATTTGCGACTAATTTAGTCATAGTGTCTGGGAAATGGTAATCTGTCATCTTGCGCAGTAGGCCCGCATGCCATACGCGGTCGAAGGCGCGCTCAATATCCAGCAGGACAGCGCCTGTTGATTTCTTTATGTTATAGCCTTTTGTAATGTGTTCAGTAGCGCGTATGAGCTGAAGCGTAGTAGAATGTTTAGCTCTAAATCCGAACTGTTCGTGGATGAGCAGATTGTGTCTTGTTATAAACGCATTCATTCGTTTCGCTATTACTTTTTCCAGTAACTTGCTCATTGTATTAAGTAGACTAATTGGTCTGTAATTGTTCGGGTTTGTGTGGTCTTTACCTTGTTTTGGGAAGTGCATAACATTCGCTGTTTTCCACAGGGTGGGGAAGTAGCCATGCAAGAGGCAGAGATTGAAGATTTTAGACAGTATTTCCAGCGCGCTTTGCGGTAAGTTTTGGAGAGCAATGTTGGGGATCCTGTCTGGTCCTGGTGCTTTACGTTTAGGAAGATGCTGTATTGGCCATTTTAATTCAGCCGGATGAGTTTTTCGTATTTGGTCATGTGTGGGCCTGACGTGTAGGTTTCGTGTAAGGAATTCAGTTTCTCTAATAAAGGTGGGTGATGAAGGGGTTAAGTTTGGTGTTAAGGTGTTCTCAAGTGCCTCTGCCAGTGCTTCTGCCTTCTCTTCATCTGCTGTGGCAATGCGTTGCCCTATATGCAGGGGGGGATAGTAGTCCTGGTCCTAGTTAGGCATCGGGCTATTCTCCATACAGTATTGTTTTGGGGGTCTAGTGATTTTAAGGTATTGTTCCACTGTTCCGAAATGAGGGCTGCGGTGCGTTCGCGCAGTTCATTATTCAGCATTCGAAGTTGCAATTGTGCTGTCTGATGTCTAGAGTGTTGCCAAAGTCTCCTGGCCCGGTTGCGTTGTTTTGTTAAGTGCTGTATATCGACTGGAAGACGTGAGTCAACCTTATGCTGCCGTTGTAGTGGGACTGCCACCATTGTGGCGTATTGTATGGCTTTCACGATTTTATTAGTTGCGTTGTCAATGTCCTCAACCGAGTTGGCATGAATCTCGGACATTTCATTATCGACCGTCCTCTCGAAGAGGTCCCAGTTTGCTTTATTATAGTTATGCCTGGGTTTGGTCGGTGCACTTCGGAGCGAGCCTTCTAGATTTATTAACACCGGAAGATGATCTAATGATAAATCGTTACAGACCTTAAGTGAGATATGAGCGCCGGTCTGTCTTTCTATAATAATGTCTAGTACATCTGGTGATGTGGTCGTGTGGAAGGGTATGTATGCTGGCTCTGTGGGAGCGTGTATAATGTAATCTGATACGTTTTCGTGCCTCAAGAGTGTGTTCCCAGCGGTGTTTGTTGTTCTGGAGTTCCATAATGGATGTTTA
Source organism: Mantis religiosa (assembly GCA_030765055.1). Classification (NCBI taxonomy): domain Eukaryota; kingdom Metazoa; phylum Arthropoda; class Insecta; order Mantodea; family Mantidae; genus Mantis; species Mantis religiosa. The sequence goes on from JAUKNK010000272.1 coordinate 197,564, forward strand.
GCATTGAGGTCGCCTCCAATGATTATACTTTGATGTATTTGAAGAAGTGTGTTAATATCAGCAGTTATTATATCACCCGGCGGATTGTAGGCAGAAACTATAACTATGTTTTTGTTGTTAATTGTTGTAGCAGTCGCACTGGCCTCCAGTCTCTGGAGGTGTGGGAGCTGTATTTGGTGGTGGGCGATGTCTTTATGGACGGCTATAGCTGTTCCACCCCCCCCCCCCGTCTGTCGCGATCATTTCTGTACAGGTAATATCCTGGTAGATTTAATCTGTCCCGTGGGCTTAAATGTGTTTCCTGTATGAGCACTATTTGTACCTTGTGTTTGGCCAGAAAGTCTAGTAGTTCAGGTTTACGTTGTCTTAGTCCATGGGCATTCCAAGTCATCAGTCTAGCGGTGAAACTACCAGCCATCTGTGTTCAGCAGAAGATGGAAGTACTGCGAGTACAGTCGCATAGTAGTGTCCCTGTCGTCAGGTTTCTGATGTAACATCTCCAGCCCTAGGAAGCACATTTATAGATTGAATTGCCACTCTGGGCTGCCCATCCTCAGTCTTAGTCCCGGGTAGGACTGTCTAGTGTCCTCCCGTTTGTCTTGTTTTGGGGGTGCCACATTAACTTGTTTGGTCTTAACGCCAGTTGTTGGCCTGGGAGGGGGCACGCTGGCTCCGACATTAGCCGGGTTGTTAGTGGGGCCGACTTTAGCGGCTGGAGGTCCCTGCCTTCTCCCAGTGTTGTCCCTTGTCCTGGAGTCCGGTGTCCGTAGTGCAGCTAAGTGTCGCTGGTACACGGGGCAGCCACGAAAGCGTGCACCGTGCCCAGGCGAGCCACAGAGGAGGCACTTTCGCTGCTCTAGCGGCACGTTGCAAGTCTGGGAACCATGTCCACCCCCGCACTTCGAGCAGGCGGCTGCCGCCATGCAGTTGAAGGCCAAGTGACCTAACCTTTGGCATTTGCCGCACTGCTTCGGAAACCGGGGCGGGCGGTATTCCTCTATTGTAACTCGTGAGTAAAGTATTGTCGTTTTCTGGAGTAGCCGGTAAAAGTCTTCTTGTGTCTTTAGTTCAACAAGATAGTGGGGGAGGGGATTCCTGTTCTTGTTGAACTGGCGTAGTTGGACTATCCGCACCACTGAAATTCTGGAGGCCTCCAGTTCTCCCTGAATTTCAGGCTCGGCACCATTCATGTAGAGGCGTTTAATAACCGCTCTATGGCTCTTTGAATGGCCTGGTGCCACAACATGGAAGTCCATGTTGGATTGGCACAGCTAATCACACATTCGTTTGTAGTCAGTGGGGCTTTTGGTCCGGATTTCGAAGTCATGTGTAAGGGAGGCCCGGCGAACCTCAATGTCAGAGATCCCTGTCAGTTTTGTGAAGTTCGTAAGGATTTTACTAATGTCGTCACAGTGTTTGTTGTTGATGTAGATTGGGGGCTGAATGGAGGCAACTTGGGCGTAAGTGCGGGGTGGCATGGTCTGGTTTGGGGCCTCAGGAAGGCTCGGAGTCTCAGGTCGTGGATCCGGGCGGGAAGAAGGGCCAGGTTGTGGTTCAGTCCGGGCTGTCGGTCTGGATTCCCCTTGAAAAGGTGGACGGTATGAAGTGCCTTGTTGAGTTTTGTGTAGGGAGCGGGTGGTTTGAGACTTGGGATTTGCTGGTAAAGAGTGGTGATCATGTCTGGAGGTGAAGGCCGGAGCTGATGAGTCTGGGAAGTTGTGAAGTTTCAACGGAGATCTGAGTTCAGGCGAGAGCGTCCCTGGAGGGGAGATGATTACAGGGGGGTCAACGATACTTGAAAGTGAGGATGATGATGAGCATGAAGATGAGCGAGAATGTGGGAGAGGGGTGTTCTGGCGTGGTCGCGAAGGTGTTTTTTGAGCAGCTTGGGGTGAGCAGTTTCTGGCAGGTGATGGATTTGGCTGGGGTGGAGAAGAGCCAGTGAAGTTCAGGTTTGTCTTTATGATGTTTCGTCTGGTGGTCCGTAGGTTAGTAGGGGATTGCTTTGTCTTTGTTTTTGCTTTAGCCATGTCTGGGTAGTCCGTGAGTTACCTATCACAGTGTGGGGATCTTAATCTATCGGATAGAAAAGAGGAAAGAAGAAGGTAGTATGAGAGAAAGTGCTAGCATAGGGCGCTGAACAGCCCGAGCAGCAGAGGGCCGGACCCCTAAAGGCGCCTAATAACCGGTCAGGCGACCGTTGGTTGTGGCCTTGCTGCTCTACCCAGTTGCAAAGCAGGTCCCAGTATCGGGAAGCGAGCGCGCGCTCGTCACGGCGGAGGTAGTAGCTCGAGGTTCTCCCTTCTTCTTGCCTGGACCCCTATGTCCAGACTAGTCGGGCTCTTCTTTCTACTGTTGATCTGCAGAATCGAGATGTTGACTCCTCGAAGTCTCGCCGCCGACCTCGCGCTGGTGGAACGGTCACCATGGATTTATCTTTGTTAACAGAAACCTCCCAGAAAACGCACTGATTATTCCTGTAAGAGTAAGAGGGGTACTGACGGGCCTGCCGGTCGTGTGCTAAGCACCAATGAACGCATCACTTCAGCCAATGGAATTCGCAGGAATAACAAATGACAGATATATGTTCACTCCACGTGGAGTAAACAGTGCGTTATCTGAGAGATATCTATTATCAAAGATAAATCCATGGTAACCTTTCGAACAGCGCCACTATATATCAGGCGGAGATTCTGCATGTTGACGAAAGGGTATGCCGTGCAGCCACCAGCCGTTGGAGTTCGATATCGGCCTGCCCCAGCAGGCATCTAGGAATAGAAAGTTTCCCTCAAAAATCAGGGAGGGACGTCAACACTCTCTCCTCTCCTTGTGGCTTACCAGTAAGTCAATAACTGGAGCCTAAGAAACCCCCGTTACAGGATGAACGCGGCTACATGTCAAACCATGCGAGATGGCTACTAGCCAGCTTCCTACATAGTATCGGAGTACATTACGTGTCTCCTAATGAAGCTAATCTGCGATGGGTATCGGGAGCCACTGCCTCGTCGAGTCTAACCCAATCCGAACAACTGCCCAACGAGAGGTAATGTCCGAAGAACTACAGGTACTATGGGACCGCACCCCTCACTATAAGAACTGGAGGGGTGCGTATCCCTCCCTTAGTTGCGGAAAACCCCCACATGGCAGCACCACAGTAGCCCATCGTCAACAGTTCCCACCCTGAAAACCCCGAATCGAAATGAAAGTTAAACGAAATGACGGGGCGGAAATTCATGCAAAGTAGAGTATCCAATCTAGCATTCACCTAGTGACCAAGAAAAACTTCGAGATTATTCGGTCACCAGGGATGAAACCCGGAAACTTCCCAGTGCGTGTCCCAAGAGATACCGCTTAAGCAGCCCCGCTTGGTAGCAATAGTTGTTAAATAGACACACATATGAACGTTAAAGGGTAGAGAAAGTAGTCAGAATGTAGTTACCTTAGTAAAGACAGGTTCAGAGACAATGGTGTCCTCGCTTTCTGGTGGTGGAGTCCAAGCGACTCTCTTCAAACCTGAAACAAAACAATATACATTATTATGCTGTTCCCTTGTTTTACAATAGCCAATCAGATATGCCGTAGCATCTGTTCTCAAAACTGCGATATGAGTTTTTTAATTTTTACAAATTTCACTCATTTTAGCTGATTTATTTTTTTATCACAGGTTTGTTTAAAATAATTGCAACAGAAATTATTTTCATTATTCGGTGTGTTCACCTTTATAATAAAATTATTTTCAAAAAATGGGAATGCTGCATCAAATGGAATGCTCCAAGTAATACAAATTAGGAAGGTCTTGGGTTCTATGTTTGGAATATTGTTCAAGTATAGGTAAATTGCTGTTAAAATTAACACATTAACCTAAAAATGTGCTAGGTGCGGTTAATGTGGTGTAGTTTTTCTGAAGTTCCCAGGTCGTTAGGGGAATGATGGGATAAATTATATACTGCCACGATACACGCCCTTGTAGAGCTAGGTGGGGTCGACACAGGTATCTTAAAAACTGTTTCTTTGCCACTGCCGCAATGTTACCGAATATGTTCAGTCTGGAAACGTTAGCGCTGTGTTTACCTCTTGGTTCATTAGACCAATAAACCCTTGGCCACAATGCTCGTATCCTAACCCACCGTTATTTCTTTTGTTTTCCCTTCTACTCGTCATCCAAACAGAATGAAATGTCTATGATCACTAGGGCCCGGAGGTTTAGCCAAAAATTGGCGAACTTAGTTGTGCACGAGGTATACGAGGGTTGTCTGAAAAGTTTCTGACCTCAACATAAAGATGGCAGCACTCGTGAATAAAAGCTAGTGAATTTCGTTGTCAATCTGTAGACAGTTACTCACTAAAGTTTCAGCTGGTTTGGACGCTCATTTGTTATGTAACAGTCGTTTGAGTGAGTCGATATGTTTTTATGGAAATGGACAAAATCGAGTATCATGCTATTATTAAATATTTGTTTTTGAAAGGCAATACACCTACGCAAATCAAAGATGAGTTGGATTCTGTGAATGGGGAATCTGCGCCATCATTTACCACAGAGAAATTTTGTGCAGCTAAATTGAAAGGTGGCCATAAGAGCTTGGGTGACGATGCAAGTTCCGGACGTCGAAAAACTGCAACTACCGAAGAAATCATCGTCAACGTCCACAAAATGGGCTAGATGACCGGCGAGAGAGAGAGAGAAATAGCAGAGGCTACAAATATGTCAAAAGAACATCTTTGTCATATATTAAATCAACATTTAGACGTGAGCAAGCTGTCCGTACGTTGGGTGCCTCGTTTGCTCATGTTAGACCAAAAACGTGTTGGAATGAACATTTCCAAAGCTCTATTGGCGCAGTTTAGGTGCAATAAATCCGAGTTTTGGCGTGATTAATTACTATATATGAAATTTTTATACACCATTATACGCCAGAAACAAAAATACAGTCCAAACAGCGGACTGCAAAGGGGAAATCGGCTCCAAGAAAAGCAAAAACTGTTTTACTTTTCGTCTGGAAAAGCAATGCCGACTGAGTTTGGACAAAGTCATGTAGTTATTTTAATCGATTATCTTCAAAAAGGAGAAACCATTACAGAAGAACACTACACATCATTACCTGACAAGTTGAAGGCGCAACTCGCGAAAAAACGGCCGCACTTGCAGATAAAGGAAATCCTGTTTCTTTTTGTTCCCTCATCTGAAAATTGCGCTCGGAGGACAGAGATTTTCAAGTGAAGAGGCAGCCACCTTCGTGAACAATTATTTCGCAGAGAAAAACGCCGAGTACTATTTGGACCTGTTACTGAGATGTGAGCATCGCTGGGAGAAGTGTGTAGAGTTACGAGGAGACTACGTTGAAAAATAAAAAACCTCTGAAAGAATTTCTTATACCATTATTAGGTCGTAAACTTTTCAGACCACCCTCGTAATGTATTGTCTGGTACACAAACTTTGTAGTTCTGTCTGCTTCACTTTAAAGGATAACACTTTTGTGCAAGTACCATTTTGTTACACATAACAACTGTCTTTAAATGCCATACTGCTTAAAGGTAATGCAGAGAAACAATTGAATACCGGCAAGACATTACAGAAAGGACTTTCCTTTAAGTTTTACCACTTATACAAAATTGTATAAAATGGCTCGTGATGGAACTGGACTAAACAAACTTATTTCACAAAATTCAAGATATAATTTTCTATGTCACGTATGTGGTTCAGATATATGGCATTTTTTATTTTATATCGTTATAGCCATTGGAGCAAATTAAAATGTTATTTACGTAAAAAGAATTGTGAAGACTCCTTTACTGGTAATCTTTGTGACATATGTGAGGAAGATATTAAAGTTTGAGTTCTATACAACCTATTTTCAGGGGCATACACAAAATAACATATCTGTAATAATATGACCTTATAGGTTTAGGGCCTCAAAACACGCATTTATTTGCAATTACTACATCGCATAGGATTTCCTAAGCACTAAAGCCAAGACGGAAGGACTTAACGTTGAACAATCCGCTTTATAGTTACATAGTAGGCTTTGTATGCCCGCCTCACTAGCGTAGACGGTAGCGTGACTGCGTCACATTCAAGAGCCTCCGAGTTTGAAACTCTGTCACGGGTATTTATCTGGATAAGGATTTTCCGGGGTTTTCCCTTAACCTGAAAGACGAATGTCTGCTATTTTTAAGCAATATGTAGCCTGGACTCATTGGAACATCATTTCATTCATCGTCCGATATGATTAACGTTGGAGGTTATCCCTTATCCTGAAATATGAATTTCAAATAACTCTAAGCTCTATGTACCCTGTACTCATTTGAAAATTATTTGATTCATCGTCCGATATGGCTTAACTTTGAACGTCTCCCCTTATCCTGAAATATGAATGTCAAATATCAATAAGCTCCAGGTATCCTGTACTCCTTTGAACATCATTTCATTCCTTATCCAAAATGACTTAAATCTGGAAGCTTTTATGTTATTCTGAAAGTTGAGTGTCTTGTAACTGTAAGCGCTATGCATTCTGTACTCATTTGAACTTCATTTCATTCTTTATCCAAAATGACTTAAATTTGAGAGGATTCTGTTACTCTGAAGGTCTATAAGATTACTTATTAATATCCAATGACACAGACGTTTAATGCGAAAGGCTGGTAAAGGTTTTGTCTGTTTATCCTTAAAGATAGGGAAAGTGGATAAGACAATTAATAAGTTGTTATATATTTACAATTTGCAACGTAACGCAATCTTTATGTGTTAATTTGTTTCCTTCACTTACTTTATATTTGTTGATTATTTTACATATATTAGGAAAAACAGGTACTGCCATCTACACCTTAAATCGATTACATAGTTCATATCAGTCATTGCAGATGGCGCTTCTAATACAGTGATGTTTGCGCGCTCTGTTGTGAAAAATGGGCACTAATTGGTTCCCCACCGACAATACGCAGTGCATAAATTTACACCGCTTGAGTGGTAATCTGTTTATGGAAAATGGTAGCTGTAATATTTATTAATCTCAGGTGAATGTAATTACATACAATCACTTATTGTACAATAAAAAAGAAAAGAAAACGTGCACGGTATTCTTTGGAGCAATCGGCGGCCTAAAGGCGTACAGTTACGGGATCTCTGTGTCTCTCTTCTGCCTTCTATATATTTACAACAGCATTCCCCCAGTTTGAGACATCATAACAAATAATGTAAAGCCGTAACAATGCTATATTCTGTATCATTTATTAAAGAAGGTTAAGTTATATATTTTGTGCCACATGTTTTATTGTGCTGTAGTGTAATTTGACGAGATTCAGCACATGCCCATATTATTACTTTCACAATTATGGCAACCCTTATTTTGCTTCATATAGTAGTATGCTGCTTGCACTTAACCGCCACCACCACGCAAAGTTTGGAATAAAATATTTCCTTTTCGATTACCACAAAGCGAAATGTGTTGAAATATATAAATAAAATTTTAAAGTTTAGGTTATTAAACTTTAATAATTGCAACCCGTCTGTTAATTTAAGTACTTCATCTTCTGGACAGATTACTATCGCTTTATATATGGCATTATATATGCATAGATTTGCCTCTGAACATTTCACACAAAGACTTTAGTGGAAATACACGTTTTGAGCTCTTCCTAATGCAGAAAGTATTTTTATAAAATGCTTGTAGCGTTTTATTGCAGGAGGGGAGAGCGTCGGTGCTCCAAGATGTAGCGAGGTAACGTGAGCGCCGATGTTGTGGGGTCACTGTAACTGCAGTCTCCTACAGGAACTATTTTCTTAGTGGAGGGAAGTTTGATTGAGTTAACCCTCGTATGGTATAAGCTCTGGAAAAATATATTATATGCCTTGGGTCTATTTTCACCCCAAAGTGTTTCTAACAACTACGTGGCCTTAAAGTGTAATATATTTCCACAAATATAATAATGACTATTTGTAGACCAAAACTCATCTTAAAATTAAAACTCCATTGTTATCAGCCTTATAAGTTATGTACTAGCTACCTTGAAATATGAAAATATATATCTCTTACTTCTATTTTTACACAACATATTGTCACCCAATTATCGGAAAGCACGACCAACGACAGCTGAGTAAGGGACCAGAGACTTCCGGACCACGCCCACCCATTAATCTTATTCACTAACTGAGGGGAGGATTAGGGAAGTGTCACTTATCGCTGGCCACCTCTTCCCCCTTCCCCTGTCGTCTGGAACCTTCGCGGTGATTCACTGAAACGAGAGACTTCTAGAAAACAGTGATATTCCTATAAAAAGGGCTGCAATGAGTGAGTTCAGTCAGTTCTTGGTGAGCAGCTGTAAGGAGCGCCCAGCGAGGGGCGGACTGCGTACGTGAGTCGGAGGAGTTTACGTAATTGCCAGTGCAATTGGGACTGTAACGGACGAACTGGTGAATCGTAATTGTGTGCATTACGTAATTCTGTGTAATTGGCAAGTGTTCAACTGTAATTCGGTGGAAATAAAGAACAGTTTTGAATGGTGCAATCGGCTTTTAACTTCACGAACCCACAAAGTCATACTGGTGTCAGGAAGCGGGAGGACAACATCACCATGGACGCGGTATTGGAAAATATTTTGGAGAAGATGAACAAATTAACTGCAAAGGCGGAAACGGCAAATAATAACCTGGCCGCAAAGCTGGAAGAAATGAAGACGGCTAACGATAACCTCACGGAGAAGATGGAAGAAATGAAGGTTGCGAACGAGGTCCTCGCCGCCAAATTTGAGGAACAGTTGGCCTGCGTGAACGAGGACGCCACGGGGCTCGGCTAGCGGATCGGCCAAGTGGACGAGCGCGTCGAAGATCTGGCAAACCGCGTTAACAACCCGGAAAGAAAAGCCGACGATAGCGTCAAGTCCCTGAGCGCCATGGTGGAGGACGTCGTCGGCAGGAGGTTGAAGCATTTGAATGCTGACGTACCGGGACGCGACACAACATCGGCGAGCGTCAAACCTCCGAAATATGACGGTGCGTCAACGTTTGAGGTCTTCCGCCGCCAATTCGACGCAGTGGCCAAGCACAACAAATGGTTACCAGAGGAGGAGGCCACACAGTTAATAGCCAGCCTCCAGGGACGGGCCACGGAATGGCTAAACGCGGTGCAGACAACGGCTGCGCCCAAGGACATCTGGGAGGCCCTGGAGAATCCTTTTGTGAACCACCGCTTAGCCGCAGCGTATCGCAGCCAGCTGAATCCAAGGTCACAGCAGCCAGGGGAGACGCTGCAGGAGTTCGCCCTGGCAGTTGAACAACTAGCTAGCAAGGCCCTAGTCGACCTCCCACCAGAGTTCGTATCCCGGGAAGCTGCCTACACATTCGTGGAAGGGGTAAGAGATACGGAGATTCGTCAGTGCCTAATGCTCAACGATTATAAAACCATCCACGAGGCGTTGACAGCAGCATTAAGGATGGAGGCGGCCAAGGTAACACCCATTCCGACGTCGAGGACGAGGCGTGTCCGCTACACCGGAGACAGAAGACCAGCCGAGGGACGCCGATGAACACCTAGTGGCCTGTGTTGGGGGTGTGGACAGCCCGGACACTTGCAAAGAGACTGCCCACACCAGGAAGAGCAGACGGAAAACGAGTAAGGGCCGTCGTGGAGAGGGGCCCGTCGGCGCCATCACCACCATACCCTCGAATGACACTGCGCGCCGTCAGCCGGCGTATGGATGACAGTCTCATCGAGGATAATTGGTTAAGAGAAAAGCCGTGCCGCGTGCTTGTGGACAACGGGGTGGTCGTGATCATCAACAGACCTGACGTGGCGAAGTGTTTGCCGACAAGGAAGCCGAGCCGACCTTAAAAGCTTGTCACTGCATCGGGCGACACCTTGCCTTTGGAGAAGGAGGCCCTGCTGAAGCTGACATTGGGAAGGAGCATCGTACGTCTGTGGGTGTTCGTCGTGAAAGTGGCTGAGGAGGTCATACTGGCATTGGATGCCCTCGGGAGCCATGAGACGACGGTCGACGTCGGCAAGAAGGTCCTGCGGTTTAACGGAGAACAGGTCATACTACGTCAATCAGAAGAGCGCCTTGGAATTTGCAGGGTCGTCTTGGACGTAGACGTGGTTTTCCCCGCGAGGAGTGAGGTGGTGGTGACGGCGCGACTGGAAGGCCAGAGAACCAGGAACATTATGCTGGACCAGAAGACGCCTGTGCACGGACTGCGTGTAGCCAGGGCACTACTGCCGTGCCGAGAGGAAGTGCCAGTGAGACAGGTAAATCCAACGGACACCGATCATGACGTTCAGATTGGGACGGAGTTGGGAACGTGCGAGCCCGTGGTAAGCTTAACAGCAATCGACAAGCCGCAGGAGCCGGTGCCGACGCAACAACTGGGGCCCCGGCTAGAAGGCTTACTGGAGAGGGCGACCAACAACCTGACCGCAGAGCAGCTGGAGAAATTTCGACAACTGCTAAGACGGTATCAGCGGGACTTCAGCCAAGGTGATAGTGACTACGGCCGCACGGACAAAGTGCTTAATCGCATCTACACCAGGGACGCCCGGCCTATTCGGCAACCACATAGTCGCGTTCCGCTGGCGAAGCAAGGGGCGGTACGAGACATGGTGGAGGACATGAGATCCAGGGGAGTGATTGAAGAGTCTCACAGCCCTTGGTATTCCCCTGTAGCCTTGGTGACAAAGATGAACGGCGAGCTGCGCTTCTGCGTAGACTACAGAAAGTTGAACGCTGTCACCCGGAAGGACTTTTTACCCTTACCCCGGATTGACGGCACCCTGGACACGCTAACTGGTGCACAGTGTTTCTCGAACCTGGACCTGAAGTCAGGCTACTGGCAGGTAGCTCTAGAACCAAGAGACAAAGAGAAGACCGCATTTTAGACAGGCCAAGGGCTCTTACAGTTCACGGTTATGCCCTTTGACCTCTGCAACGCACCCGCTACCTTCCAACGCCTCATGGAGTCAGTGATGAAAGGGCTGACCTACGATGCTTCGTGCTATACCTGGACGACATCATCATCGTCGGGAAGACTTTTGAAGATCACCTCGAGAATCTGAGTAAGGTGCTACAGAGACTGCAGGTGACCAACTTGAAGCTGAAAGCAAAGAAGTACCAGCTCTTCCGCAAGGAAGTGAACTACTTAAGCCACATAATCTCAGCAACCGGAGTGGCTACAGACCCGGAGAAGACACAGGTTGTGAGAGATTGGCCTCGCCCAAGGGATAACAGAGAGTTTCGCAGTTTCCTGGGGCTGTGCAGTTATTACCGCCGCTACATAAAGGGATTGTCCAACATCGCAAAACCCTTCACCCGCCTTACAGAGGAACACCGGCCTTATGTGTGGATGGAGGACGCGGAAAACGCTTTCCACAACCTAAAGGAGAACCTGTGCAGTGCTCCAATGTTGGGATTCCAACAACCGGGTGGCGCCTTCATTGTGGACACCGACGCCAGCGACCATTGCATTGGAGGTGTCCTATCGCAGATCCAGGACGGCCACGAGCAGGTGATAGCATACAACAGCAAGACGCTATCCAAGGCAGAGAAGAACGACTGCGTCACCCGACGAGAATTATTGGCGATATTAAAGACCTTGAAGCACTTCCACAAGTACCTGTACGGTCAGCCATTCCACCTGAGGACTGACCATTCCGCCCTAACCTGGCTATTGAGCTTTAAGAACCTCGAAGTCCAGACAGCACGTTGGGCCCAGAGGCTGCAGGAGTACGACTTCACCTCGGAACACCATTGAGGGCAGAACCACGGTAACGCAGACGCCATGTCCCGAAAACCCTTTCCAGGAGAGTGCGGCCAGTGCACAAGAGTGGAAGAGAAGGAGCATGCCACAGCAGTCCGAGTAGTTGTGGCAGTGCCTGCGGATGGCTGGGATATCGCGGGCCTGAGGAGGGAGCAGCTGGCGGACGCAGACTTGGGGCCACTCTTGAGGGAAGTGGAGGCAGAGACGAGACCAACCAGGGAGGACATCGCACCGAGGAGCGCCTCCTACAAGTCGTACTGGGCCCAATGGGACTCGTTGAAGACCAGAGAGGGCGTGCTGTTCCGGGTATGGGAGTCACCCGATGGGAAGACGCAGGGAGAACAGTTGGTACATCCCCTGAGTAAGGTCCGGGAAGTCTTGGAAGAAGTGCACGCCGGTACTTCGGGAGGACACCTGGGAGCGAACCGAACGATTGACAAACTACGGCAGTGCTACTACTGGCTGCGACTCCGAGCAGATGCTGAGAGATGGTGCCGTCAGTGTCACGTGTGCGCGGCGAGTCGCGGCCCCAGACTAGGAGCCGGGGTCGCATGCAGCAGTACAACGTCGGAGCGCCATTCGAACCGATCGCCGTTGACATTGCTAGACCGTTCCCAGTTTCCGACCGAGGCAAAAAGTACCTAATGGTGGTCGTGGACTACTTCGCCAAGTGGCGGGAGGTGTATGCCATCCCAAACCAAGAGGCGAAGACAATCACAGACTGCCTTGTGGAGCAAGTGTTCTGCCTATTTGGGGCGCCGTTAGATTACACAGTGACCAGGGTACCAATTTTGAGTCCAACCTAATGATGGAGGCACTACAAAGGCTTGGGGTGAACAAGACCCGTACGACGCCTCTACATCCCCAGTCGGATGGCATGGTCGAAAAATACATCAAGACCTTAGAGGAACATCTGACGAAGTTCGAGGCCAGCCATCAGCGAGACTGGGACGTCAAGGTGCCACTGTTCTTGCTGGCCTACCGCTCGTCTACACACGACACAACTGGAATGACGCCAGCCAGCTTAATGTTTGGCCGAGAGTTACGCCTCCCTTGTGACCTGGCTTTTGGAAGCCATCCGGAGGCGAAGCAGCCGGTGACCGAGTATGTGGAAAACCTGATGGACCACATCCACGACATGCACGAGATGGCTCGCCAGAACATCCAGAAGGCGAGCGACCGCATGAAGACCAGATATGACAGGCAAGCCAACAGCCATGGGTTCCAGCAAGGTGACCTTGTCTGGTTGTACCTTCCTACGCGGACCAAGGGACGCTGCCCGAAGCTTCAGCAGCCATGGCAAGGGCCGTACCGGGTGGTGAAGAGGATAACTGTTGTGGTCAACCGCATCCAGAAGGTGCCCCGGGAAAGTTGTTGGTGGTACACCTGGATCGTCTAGCCCGGTACGATGATGCTGTTCGAGACGACCAGCTTTGAGGAGGGAGCAGTGTCACCCAATTATCGGAAAGCACGACCAACGACAGCTGAGTAAGGGACCAGAGGCATCCGGACCACACACACCTATTAATCTCAGTCACTAACTGAGGGGATGATTAGGGAAGTACTTACTTGTCACTTCCCACTTCCCCTTCCTTCTGGAACCTTCGCGGTGATTCGCTGAAACAAGAGACTTATAGAAAACAGTGATATTCCTATAAAAAGGGCTGCAATGAGTGAGTTTAGTCAGTTCTTGGTGAGCAGCTGTAAGGAGCGCCCAGCGAGGTGACGGACTGTGTACGTGCGTCGGAGGAGTGTACGTAATTGCGAGTGCAAGTGGAACTATAACGAACGAACTGGCGAATTGTAATTGTGTGCATTACGTAATTCTGTGTAATCGGCAAGTGTTCAACTGTAATTCGGTGGAAATAAAGAACATTTTTGAGTGGTGCAATCGGAATTTTGATTTCACGGACCCACAAGGTCACAATATTAATTTCCCTCTCAATGTATAACAATACTGTAACTTTTTTATTATTATGTGCATCGTCACTTTATAAAAATTCCAGTTATAAATAAACTTCTACTCATTCTGCACTTGAAATGATGAACGATCCCTGCATCTTCTTTGCAGATACATTTGTGACAAACATAATATTGTCTCTTCACTTTCTTGTCCTTTGACCTTGGTTAGGAGTCACATCCTTTTCTTCTCAGATTTGGAACATCTGTATCTTGGTCCTGTTGATTGACATTTAGAAGATCCTTGAAACCAGCTTCAGTTATTACATAACGAATGCATTCTGTTCTGCACTGGCGGAAAGAGTTCCTCTCTCACTTTAAGGTCTGACTAGCACTTTTCCCACTTCTGAAGGGAATTCTCTTCTGGCACTTTTAGCTCTCATATGATGTAAAAATTTACAGTACAGGACGTAAGTACTGAGACATGCTAAGTCAAGTATATCGACAAATAAAGCAAGTGACCACCTTCTTGTTCCATGCTTCTCTGATAGCGACTAGACATCTTACTAACAGTACCAACACCTGACTTTGTTGAGTTGCACAACATAATAAGTTCAGGTCTTTTACTCTCTCGCTTTTGGTTCACGTCTAACTTCCACAAAACGCAATTGCCAACTGTATTTGTATTTTATAATAATTTGTTACAAAAATGTGTGTATATGTATTGTCTACGAATTTCTAACAACAATACACATACAAATCTCTGTCAGGGTGAATTATCTGGCCAACGTTTCTCCGGGTAGTTCCGTTATCCTGAAAGACGAATGTCTCATAACTCTAAGTTCTATTGACCCTGTACCTATTTGAACATCATTTCATCCATCATCCGATACGACTTAAATCTGGAAGTTTTCCCTTATACTGAAATATGAATGTCTTGTAACTGTAAGCTCTATGCATTCTGTACCCATTTTAACACCATTTCATTCCTCGTCCAAAATGACTTATATCTGGAAGTTTTCTGTTTTCCCGAAAGATGAGTGTCTTGTAACTTTAAGCTCTGTGCATCCTGTACGCATTTGAACATCATTTCATTCCTCGGTTAATATAACTTAAATCTGGAGGTTTTCCCTTATGCTGAAAGTTGAATGTCTTGTAACACTAATGTCCATGTATCCTGTACTCATTTGAGCACCATTTATATTTTCCTCTGATATGACTTAACTTTGGAGGTTTTCCCTTATTCAGAAACATGAATGTGTGGAAACTCAAAGCTCTCTGTACCCTGTACTGATTTGAACATAATTCCACTCATCATCCTATATGACTTAACTTTGGAGGTTTCCACTTATCCTGAAAGAAGAATGTGCGGTAACTGTGAACTCTATGTATCGTGTACACATTTGAACATCATTTCATTCATCGTCTGATATGACTTAACGCTGGACGTTTTCCCTAATCGCGAAAGAAAAATGTCTGGTAAATCTAACCTCTATGTATCCTGTACTCATTTGATCCCTTCATTCATTGTCCAATCCGACGTAACGTTGTAGGTTTTCCCTTATCCTTGAAGATGAATGTGTGGTAACTCTAAGCTCTGTGTACCCTGTACTGATATGAACATTATTTCATTTATTGTGCGATACGACTTAACTGTGGAGATTTTCCTTTAATAAGAAATTGTGAAGGGAGACCATGCCGTAGTGACCAAAAGATTTCCTGTTGATATACAATAGCGCAGAGTTTAAATGCAGAAAGCTGTTAAATGTTTTGTCTGTTTAACGATACAAGAAACTTTCATATCTCTAGTATATAATTGTGAAGGGAGACCATGCCGTAGTGACCAAAAGATTTCCTGTTGATATACAATAGCGCAGAGTTTAAATGCAGAAAGCTGTTAAAGGTTTTGTCTGTTTAACGATACAAGAAACTTTCATATCTCTAGTATATAATTGTGAAGGGAGACCATGCCGTAGTGACCAAAAGATTTCCTGTTGATATCCAATAGTACAGACTTTAAATGCAGAAAGCTGTTAAAGGTTTTGTCTGTTTAACGATACAAGAAACTTTCATATCTCTAGTATATAACTGTGAAGGGGTACAATGCCGTGGTGACCATAAATTTCCTGTTGATAATCAATAGCACAGACTTTAAATGCAGAAGGCTGTTAAAGGTTTTGTCTGTTTATCGATCAAAATAGGAAACGTTGAATAAGATAATTATTAAACTGTTGTAAATTTACAATTTCCAACGTAACGTAATGTTCATATGTTAACTTTGGCCTTTACTTACTTTATATTTGTTAATTTTTTTAATATATATGGTAAAAGCAGGTCTGGCCATCGACACCTTAACACAAGAACGACCAGGAAGTATGGTCTACCGAGAAGAACCAACACGTCGTTTTGACGGGTGCAGTTTTATTTGCACTTTTTAGAATAGTAAACAAATTTGAGTGCATATCAGTTTATTTAATATCATTTATACAGTTTACCAGTATATAATTTTACTTTTGTCTGAAGAATTACGTGGCAAAATGAACATTTTAGGCCTAAAAATTAATCCAAATATATACGATAACCAAATGTGAAACAGACAACTTCCCTTACCAAACACATGAGTTTCAACATAACGTTTTGAATACCACAGTATATAGTACAAAAACCTTTATAAACATGATTTCGCTCATTCAAAGCCACCTGCAGTATCGTAGCTCCCAACACACGCGTGTTCAGCATTGCCTAAACATGGTCCATAAACATACTTGCTGCATTTGTTACATAAATGCTTACTCCTATTCTTCCCTCCTCATCGGCCAATTTGGCAAGTCTTCCAAATGTTGCTCTGCTGAGATACTGTGTTAGGAGGTGTATTTTGTACCATTGTGTATTTATATGCTGAAGGAAAAGCTTCTGCTAAGTTGTATATGAACTGACGTCTGCTTACTTTTTCACCTGTTACTTTCAATTTGCCTCAACTGCAAGCCAAATCTTTATTTCAAATTTATCGTTTTATTGCTCATATATTGAATGAAAGAGCATCTAGCCTTGCAAGGAAACATTTGCTCATCCACAGTGATATTTTCATTTGGAATGTAACACTACAAGGAATTGGAAATAAAAGGATTTAAGAGAGGAGTAGCAGCTGCAAAGCGATCTGTACTTAGTCTTTGAGAACGGGTGTCCTTATCATCAAATCGCATAAATCACAAAATTTCAGCGAATATGTTTCTGCTCATTGTGTTCCTGAAAAATGGTGGTGCCCAGGTATTCGACCATAACAACTACAACGGAAAGTATTTTACCCCAGCACCTCGTAAATACATAAGTGGTAGCACGAATTGCACCACTTGGGCAATAAAGTTTTCTTACTCATCGGCAAAGGCTCTGCAGAGTGTCATAAACCAATCAGGAAGGAAATCAACAGATGTGGACAGATCCGAAGGCTATTGTTCACACTTCCGTACCCGTCAAAATGACGGATGGCGGTCCTTCTAGTAACAGCTGTTTGTAGCAGTTTTTAGAAAAATCCAAAATGTTTAAGTATTTGTGGACCTGTTTTTCATAAGTATTTATTAAAAGTCGTAAAACTTGGGAGGTGGAGAGGAAAACATAAGCAAGAAATAAGTCTTCTAAAGCAGCGCATCCACCAAAATGACGGGGGCGGTCCTTCTAGTGTTAATAGTTCATATCGGTGATTGCAGATGGCACTTCTACTTGAGTGATATTGGGCGCTATATTGTTAAAATGGACAATAATTGCACCTCTACCCACAACACGCAGTGCAATATTTTAAACTGATTGAATGGTAATCTGATTATGGACAAATGGTACCTGTAGTATCTATTTTTCTCGTGGAAGTGTTATTGCGTACAATCACTTATTGTACAATAAAAAAGAAAATAAAAACGTGCACGATATTCCTTTAGGCAAACAGCGGCCTAAGAGCGCCCAGTTACAGGGTCTCTGTGTCTCTCTTTGTCCCCTTTATTTATTTACTACAGCAACATTCCAGATTTACTGGTCTTCGTCCAGCCGCTTTAATCCTTGAGATACTATGGCCAACGTGCCGACATGACATATTCTCCAACTGACACGAGTTTTTTCGTCAAACCACTAGGAGTTCTCCTAAACACATGAGACAACTACCATAATGCCGACTTACAACGTGTAAGTACTTAAAGGCCCCGGCTTTATAGTCAGCCACTATTAGGTCAACGACACTTGGTATCTTTAAAGCTTAGTTTATTTTTTATTAGATCACAGCAGTAGCCAAGCGAATGACCTTAGAAAGAAAGCTGATGCACATATTCAAGCGTTTGGACAGTATTAGAACAAACCAGCAGCAACAGAGTGAATACGGAGAAAGTTATTAAAACAGCATTTTGTCATACGACATACTTCAATTAATTATTGTATAACTTTACTTTGGGTTCATACAAAGAAATTGACTTTCAGAATATTGTTGATTGCGCAACTCCTACTTTATGGAATGTAACCTTACAAAGTCCCCATCTGCTATTACGAGGGTGGCCTGACAAATTTCCAAAGTCAACATGAAGATGGCAGCACTCGTAAATAAATGCTAGAGAATTTCGTTGTTCATCTGTTGACAGTGCTCTCCAAAGTTTCAGCCATTTTGGACGTACAGTTGTTATGTAACTGTCGCTTGAGTGAGTCTCATTTGTTGATAGTACTCACCAAAGTTTCAGCCATTTTGGACATACAGTTGTTATGTAACCGTCGTTTGAGTGAGTCTCATTTGTTGACAGTACTCACTAAAGTTTCAGCCATTTTGGATGTACCGTTATATAACAGTCGTTTGAGTGAGTTAATTTGAGTGTTTTTATGAAAATGGACAGAATCGAGTATCGAGCTGCCATTAAATATGTGATTTTGAAATCAATACACCTACACCAAACAAAGAATAATTGGATTCCTGTGTATGGGGCTCTGATCCTCACCTCCTGCTATTAGAACTGGTATTCCTCAAAGTACTGTACTGGGACCCAATCCCTTCCTTCTCTAAATTAACGTCCTAGCTTCTTTGCTCCGCTGCCAACTGTACATTTTTGACACGACTTAACTGTAACCTCCATGGCAACTAAACATTATATGGCTGCACGCAGTAACCAACAATACGCCGACCTCCTAACCACCTGGTTCAATGGATGGCGCTTCAGTATCCACCCCAGAAGAGCCAAGCCATCACTTTCGCCAGAAGGCTGTTAGAGGACCTAACATCTGTTCGTCTAGCCGGAGAGGAAGTATATTGGCAATCATGTGTGCGATATCTAGTCGTTTTGCTTGATTTGAAACTGACATGGAAGGACCACATGACTTACACAGCCAACAAGGTTAGCAACGTATGGGTATATTATACCCATTGTACAATCAACACTCAGGGATGTCCATACCCAATAAATTGCTCCTCTTTAAACAAGTGCTCCGACCAGCCATCACTTAAGCCTGTGCCATTTGGGGTATAGCAGTTAAAACTCACCTACACCGTCCTGAAGTCCTACAGTCTCGATTTCTCCGTATTGCTACGGAATCCCCATGGTACATCCCTAACCTTGTAATCCGTCGTGACCTACAAGGACTACATCCACACCCTCTCGCTCCCATTCTATCAAAACCTTTCCCATAACTTCAACAGCCTTATACGCGGTATAGGTGAGTACGACATCGACCCCGGCGAAAAATACAAATGATTAAGACTTGTTTTAGGCAAATAAAAACACTGCAGTATCAGCACACAACTTATATATTCATATAAAGAAGAGAGAGAGAGAAGAAAGAAAACACCAAAACCAAAATGAAATGAAATGTGTATTGTTTAACGCCCGCTTTTACTACATACGGCACCGCAGGCGGTGACACTGATGATACATGAAATGAAGATGGAGCACCGGTGGAATGAAATGGCGGGAGAAACCGGAGGTCCCGGAGAAAACCCACCCCAGCGCCGTGTTGTCCACCACAACTCTCACTTTGCGGTCGCCGAGATCGAACCCGGGCTGCCTTTGTGAGAGCCAAGCGGTCTAACCACTGAGCCACGGCGCGGCCCACCATAACAAACCTCTACCGTCATTTGCCCTAACTTATAATAAAATATTCTACTGCCAGTAGAGGGCTCAGCGCTGATCTGGCTGGAGACTGAAAGTCTGGCTTTTGAGAAGACGATGAACGTTCGGAACGTCCAAAACTGCAACTACCGACGAAAACATTGCAAAACTTCAACAAATGTTGCTAGACGACCACCGAATTAAAGTGAGAGAGATAACAGAGGCTATGAACATGTCAAAAGAACGTATTTACCCCATATTAAATCAACATTTATACATGAGAAAGCTGTCCGCTCGTTGGGTGCCGCGTTTGCTCACGTTGGACCAAAAACGTGTTCGAATGAACACTTCCAACGCTCTGTTGGCGCAGTTTAGTCGCAATAAATCCGAGTTTTGACGCCGATTACTTACTGTAGATGAATCTTGGATACACCATTATACGCCCAAAACAAGAATACAGTCTAAACAGTGGACTGCAAAGGGGTAACCGGTTCCAAAAGAACAGCAAAAAGTGTTGTTTTTTGTCTGGGAAAGTGACGTGGACAGTTTTTTTGGTATAGTCATGGAGTTATTTTATTCGATTATCTTCAAAAAGGAAAAACCATTACAGGAGCATACTACGCATCTTTACTTGACAATCTGAAATAAGAACTTGCCGAAAAACGGCCACATTTGTAGAAAAAGGAAATACTATTTCAAAAAGACAACGCACCGTCTCACACCTCATGCATGCAATGGCGAAAATCCAATAATTTACAGCTTGAATTACTTGACTCAGCTGATCTAGCCCCAAACGACTTCTTCTTGATCCCTCATCTGGAAATTGCGCTCGGAGGGCAGAGATTTTCCTCAAATGAAGAGGCAACCGCCTTCGTGAAATGAGAAAAACGCGGAATACAATTTGGATGGGCTACAGAGATGGGAGCATCCATGGTAGAAGTGTGTAGAGTTACAAAAAAAAAAAAAAAAAAAACTACGTTGAAAAATAAAAAACGTATATAAAGGTCTACCCTCGTAATGTATTGGTTGGTACACAAATTTCGTAGTTCTGTCTGTTTCACTTTAAAGGATAACACTTTTGTGGAAGTACCATTTTTTTAAATATATTTAAGGTCTCTTTAACTTCTTTGGTCATATCGCGACCACTTTTACAAAATAATACAATTAGTAACATATATAAAAATTTACATTCAATATACAGGATTACAATCAAACATATAAAATATACACACTAATAACATTAATTATGAAAAAAAAAATTTACATTAAATACAGATAAATGAAAACAAAAACAAGAACATATATAAGTTAACAACACTATTTTGCAAAACAAAAATTTCATTATTTCAACACCATTGTGTAGATTATGAAATACAGTTGATTAAAGTATATTGTTTACTAGGTTAGGTTCTGTTTTTTCTTTCTCATCTAAAGTCACTAAAGATGAGTCAGATAGGTTTTCGTAATCATCGGTTGCAGATTCAGTATACTTACTGGATGTTGAAATAAGTCGCCTTTTGGCCCCTGTCTTAAGGTTTTGCCATAAAGCAGGGAAGTTCAATTCTGTTTTAAGTTGTGACAATGGTGTCGAAGGAGGTTCAGACTGGGAGGTGCCATTTTCTTGTATGGAAACAGTTTCTAGTGACACGTTTTCTATGCTTTCTGTGTCAGTTTCAATTATCTCAGCGTTGTCTTTAGTTTTGTCATTTACTGGCATGACTGCGGTGTGTCTACGAACTCCTTCAGATGAGCAGCTAACCATCTTATAAATTATTTCATCTGACGACTTGCACTGTTTAGCTAAATGTCCTTCCATTTTACATGAAAAGCAGGTAGGAACATCGGAAGAAAGGTATATCCAATAGGATATATCCTCATGGTTTATCTGTAAGATTTCAGGTAGCTAGGCAAAATCATCAGGTTTTACATACATTTGTCGGCGAAAGCTCATGATATGTGTATATCCAGGGTTGTTATTCCCGCCCTGATATACGATATAGATGATACAGGCTTAATTCCATGGGCCAGAAGGTGTTAACATAATACACATATCGATGTATCGACATAATATATCAATAACATAATTGGGAATAACAGGACACACATGAGAGAGTATCACTCTTTTATTTTTAGTAAGAAGCGGCCTAATTTCCAAATACAAGTTGTCCGCCTTTATTTTTGGGGTGTTTCGATATCAGTTCATCTACTAGCTTTTTACTGAAGAGGTAGATACAGATTCTGCAGTTCGATATTCGAGATACAAATCGAATGTTGCTGGGGTTGGTTAGGTAACCTATTGCTGTTACATATTCTTTAGGTGTTATGCCGTCGTGGGCTTCGATTATTATGGCTTGTTCTTTATTGGGTCCCGTTTGAGTTATAGCTGAATAACTAATAGCTGAGTTATACATTATGGGGTTGTTCACATTGCTTTTTTCAGCATCTTGTTTTGGTAGGCCTGTGGCCGCCATAGAAGAGCAAAACTGTTGATTTTGTGTGAATATTGATGCGCAGTTGTTTAATCAACAACTGGCATATATTTTCACTAGCCTCAGCCCTGACGCTGATAGAACTTTATTGAATTACTACTGAAATATAATTGTAACAAGGTTACCTTTATTTAAACAGCAACTGCAGTAGACGTTCTTGTATAATTGGTAGAATAACTACATATAACACTGTTGCTCTTGAAATATAACTCTTAGAACAGTAGTATTACAAGGCCACTACCTTCACTTGTTCTGAAGTACCACTTTGTTACAGATAACAACTGTCTTTAAATGCCATACTGCTTAAAGGTAATGCAGAGAAACAATTGAATACCGGCAAGACATTACAGAAATGACTTTCCTTTAAGGTTTACCACTTATACAAAATTGTATAAAATGCCACGTGATTGAATTGGATTAAACAGACTTATTTCACAAAATTCAAGGTATACTTTTCTATGTCATGTATGTGATTTAAATATATAGTATTTTATCAATATCGTTGCAGCCATTGGAGCAAATTAAAAATCTTTCACGTAAAACGAATTCTGATGGCGCCTTTACTGGTATTCTTTGTGATATATCTGAGGAAGATTTTAAAGTTTGAGATCTATACAACCTATTTTCAGTATCGGACACAAAATAACATGTCTGTAATAATAGTAACTTTTGGGATTAGGGCCTCAAAACACGCATTTACTTGCAATTATTACTACGAAATGGATTTCCAAAGCACTAAAACCAAGAAGGAAGCACTTAACGTTGAACAATCCGCGTTATAGTTACATAGTAGGCTTTGTATGCCCGCCTCAGTAGCGTAGACGATAGCGTGCTTTCCTCACGTACAAGAGGTCCCGAGTTTGAAACCCTGTCAGGGTTAATTATCTGTATAAGGACTCTCCGGGATTTTCACTTAACCTGAAAGAGGAATGTCTGCTATCTCTAAGCCCTATGTACCCTGTGCTCATTCGAACATCATTTCACTCATCGTCCGATATGACTTAACCTTGGACGTTTTCCCTTATCCTGAATCATGAATATTTGCTAACTCTAAGCACTATGGACCCTGAATTCATTTGAATATCATTTCATTAATCGTTCAATATGACTTAACTTTGCAGATTTTGCCCATATCTTTAAAGGCGAATATCAGGTAACTCTAAACTCTATGGACACTGGACTCATTTGAACATCATTTCATTCATCGTCCGATATGACCTAACGTTGGACGTTTCCCCTTACCTTGAAAGATAAATTTCTGGCAACACTAAGCTCTATGTACCATGGACTCGTTTGAATATATTTTCATTCAACGTCCGATTTGAGTTAACGTTGGACGTTTTCCCTTTTCCTAAAAGAGGAATGTGCAGTAACTCTAACCTCTGTGTATCCTGTACTCATTTGAACATCGTTTCATTCATCGTTCGATATGACTTGAGTTTGGAAGCTTTCCCTTATCCTCATATTCGAATGCTGGACAATTCTAAGCTCTATGGACTCTGAACTCATTTGAACATCATGCAATTCATTGTCCGATCCGTTCTCGAGGTTTTGCGACACTATCAAACGTCAATTCATTTCTATATATTAGAAGATTATTTTTTGTTTGATTTTATGGAGATATGCTATTAAGGGCAAGTCGGTGTTTATTTGTAGTGATAGAACGTTAGTACCATTTGTATTTCTTCTTAATGGCAGATTGTACAGTATTGTGACTTTGTGGGTTCGTGAAATCAAAAGTCCAAGTTATAAACACAAAAATTGTACTTTATTTCCGTAGAAATACGCTGCGTACACATACACAATACAACATGGAAGCTCAACAAACACAGCCGCTTACCAGCACGCGTTCAATTACCGACTGACTCTCTTTGCCATGTGGAGCTGACTGGCTGTATATAGCCAGAAGGTTTTTGCTGCGAGCCCAACCGTTAAGGGTTTTACCGCAGGTAAGGTAGATTTCGGGATGTTGTAGGGTGAAATGTGGGTTTTCAGAAAGGTGTTATTTATGAGGTTACAAGACGTACATAGGGGTTGAAGGACCGGATGCAACACCTTGCACTCTGGTGTTTTTATTTGTTTTACTATGGGGAAATAATTCTGATGCCAAGCAGCTTGGAAGGATTATGTGGAGCTCAGCTTTAGCTGCTGTTCGGATTAGCTCCTAGGTTATCTCGGATGCCCGCAAGCCATGGGGGGTAACCGGTGCTGTCTAGAACGACGACTAGTGGTGTCATAATCTCCCAAGGATCTGACAAGGACGCTTCTATGATTAAGTAAACTGGCGTACATTTTCGATGCCCGGCGCCTAATTTCATCCTCCACGTATGGAAGACTCGAGGCCTCGTGAAGCAACCTGGTAGGACTGAATCTCTTTGGCAGGCAGGCTGCATTTTGAAAGTTTTTTCTAACATTCCAGAAATTTCTCAAACAATCGAGATCGGCTAGAACAAAGGCGAACTCTTGCGAAATCCGTCTGCTCCCGCCCACCATTTCGGCAAGCTTTTGTCTCAACACTGTACTACCGTCCCTTTGATCTTGTTACCCGCGCTGCCTCCAATCAACATTGACCTGGCGATAGTATTTTCAAGGTACGATTTTGGAGTACTTGTGCTGGAGAAATGTGTCAGAGCTATGAAGGCATGAACCTCAAAAAATAAGAGTGTACCAACATTCCCAAAATGAAACTTTCTTTGAAGGGACAGACACGAAGTAATAGCCCACATCAGACTTGCTTTATAACAGTAGTACACTGTCTTTCAAATATTACGAGAGCATTATATGTCTTAGTGACTTCAGTGAACAAGATTCTTCTAGTTTATATCCATTTATCGATAAAAATCGCAAATAATGATTAAGGTAATTACTAAAGTCTTATGAGTTTCTCATTTCCAACATAACGCAAAGTTTATATATCTTGGATGCCTAGAGTCGATATGAAAAATTCAATGCCATGGTCGGGATTCGGACCACGGATCTCCCGATTTCCGTCTAGTTGCTCTTACCCATTGAGCTACCATGGCCAACTTGCCGTCATAACATTAAATTCCTCATATGACTCGTATTTTTCCGCGGTATACCACTAGAGGCTCTCGTATCCGAGATACACCGTTTGTAGCGACTTACTAAAGTAAGTACTTGAGTCCTAAGCTTCATCATTTAACTCTTATTGTTTTAGTTAATTGATGGAAATTAATCATTTCTTCACACTATGCGTATATAGGCTAACGTCTTTGATAGAATCAACATGAAAAATTCAATTGGCCACGGCCATTGTAGCTATATGGGTAAGCGCGACTGGATGGAAACCAAGAGATCCGTGTATCATATCCCGGCCATGGCTATGAATATTTCATAATTACTCTACCTATCCAAAACCTGAGTCTATAGACA
The DNA here is from genome assembly GCA_030765055.1 of Mantis religiosa. Classification (NCBI taxonomy): domain Eukaryota; kingdom Metazoa; phylum Arthropoda; class Insecta; order Mantodea; family Mantidae; genus Mantis; species Mantis religiosa. The sequence continues at coordinate 223,156 of JAUKNK010000272.1, forward strand.
TCTAGTGTGAAGAAATGATTAATTCGATATATTAATTTTATATCTTATTGCTCACTGTTGACACTGAATAACTTCCTCCGTGGAGATAAAAGGAAACTTAAAACGTCTTTGGGGTGAACATTTCCTAGAAGAGATCTTCAAAACTTATTCAAAATAAAGCAAGTACCATCGGTTTTAACCTTATTGCCTTAGTTCTCACCATTCAAAAAGGAAATGTTAGAATCCGAACAATAACATGCCGTATGGACCAAAACGTTGCCATCTAATACAAAATGACACAGACATTTAATGCGGAAGGCTGGTAAATGTTTTGTCTGTTTATCGATAGAAATAGGGAACGTTGAATAAGATAATTAACAAGTTGTTATGAATTTACAATTTCCAACGTAAACCAATGTTTATGTGTTATATTTTTCCTTTGCTTACTTTATATTTGTTGATTATTATACGTATATTAGGAAAAATAGGTCCTGCCATCTACACATTAAATCCATTAAATAGTTCATATCAGTCATTGCAGATCGCGCTTCTAATACAGTGATGTTTGCGCGCTCTGTTGTGAAAAATGGGCACTAATTGGACCTCTACCGACAACACGCATTGCAATAATTTACACCGCTTGATTGGTAATCAGCTTATGGACAAATGGTTCCTGTAATATTCATCAATGTCAGGTAAATGTAATTTCGTACAATCAGTTATTGTACAATAAATAAGAAAAGAAAACGTGCACGGTATTCTTTCGAGCAATCAGCGGCCTAAGAGCGTCCAGTTACAGGGCCTCTGTGTCTCTCTTTCTCCCCTGTATATATTTTCAACAGCTTTCCCCAGTTTGAGACATTATAACGAATAATGTATAGCCGTAACAATGCTATATTCTGTATCATTTATTAAAGAAGGTTAAGTTATATATTTTGTACCCCATGTTTTATTGTGCTGTAGTGTAATTGGACGAGATCCAGCACATGTCCACATATTTGCTTTCAGAATTATGGCAACACTCTTTTTGCTTCATATAATGGTATGCTGCTTCCACCTAACGCCCCCCCACCAGAGATTCGAATAAAGTATTTCATTTTTAATTACTACACAGTATGACGGGCTAACCATGGATGTTAATGGAGAATGAACACATGACCAGATCGTACACGGGGAGAGTACCTCAATAGGTAGGGAATGCGTGCTTTACGAGAGGATGAGCTTTTCTGTCTGGTTACATTTCTACAAAAGATATGAAAGACACTAAATAACACTACAATTCACTTAATAAGAATATCTACTAAACTAATTAAGTACAAAAAATGTTTACTCGGCCATATTCCTTACACACTAAGCGCATCACGCCTTCTCAGATCAAAGACCTGCACACCAAGAGGAAAATATTCGCACACTTCACATTCACTTATGCCAGAGGTGGAGAAGTGGGGGAGTGACGTCACATACCATTGAAGTCACATGAGCTATTATTTGTATTAATTAAAACAGTCACTTGTGATAATAGTGAAATGTGTGGAAATATATAAACAAACTTTTAAAGTTTGGCTAACTTAAATAAGGTTAAGAAATTCAAAACGTACTTTATTTGCGTAGAAATACACTTACAGTAGCAGCATAACGTCACATACACAATAACAAACTTCCAAAGCGTTCACACAATTCAGTTCTGATTACACTCTCTCACTACGAGTCTGTTATCAACTACTGCTTCGTTTGCGACTGTCACTCTGTTTGCGACTCCTGGGCGAGTCGCCGCTTCCCTAAACACCTCCACTCATATTACTAGATATTTCCGGAATATTCTGTAACAATCAAGGTATCACTAGAATGTCCCACTTATATCTTTATTTCTTTGGCATACCTTTTATCTCCACGCTGTATTTATCTGCTTAGACATGATCTTTATCTCCGTGATACACTATCCGTCCGTTATCTCTCTGCGCCGCACCATTGGGAATAATGCGTTCGCGACAATTCTGTATTTTTTATTATAATATATATTACCACTTTATAACAAATTCAGTTATAAATATACTTCTACTCATTCTCCACTTGAAATAATGTACATTCATTACATGTTCTTTGCATATAAATTTGTGTCACTCATCACATTGTCACTTTACTTTCTTGTCCTTTGACCTTCGGCAGGAGTCACATCTTTTTATTTTCAAATTTGGAACATACGCGTTTTGGTCCTGTTGTTGCCTTTTAGAAGATCCTTGAAACCAGCTTAAGCTATTGCTGAACGAATGCATTGTGTTCTGTACTGGGCGGGAAAGAGTACGTCTATCAATTTGAGGTCTGACTAGCCCTTTTCCTAGTTCTGAGATGAATTCTCTTCTAGCATCATTACCTCTAATATGACGTAAAAATTTACAGTAAAGGACGTAAGCACTGAGACATGCTAAGTCAAGTATGTCGACATATAAAGCAAGTGACCACCTCCATGTTCCATGCTTCACTGAATATTGACTAGCCATCATACCAACAGTACCTACACATGACTTTGTTGAGTTGTACAACATAATAAGTTCAGGTTTTTACTATCTCGCGTTTGTGTTCTCGTCTAACTTCCACAAAAGGTAATAGCTTACTGCATTTGTCTTTTATAATAACTTGATACAACAGTGAATGTATATGTATTGTCTACGAATTGGTAACAACAATGGTCAAAGAAATAAGCCTCTGTCGGGGTGAATTATTTGACAAAGTTCTTCCGGGGATTTCCCTTATCCTGAAAGACGAATGTCTGGTAACACTAAGCTCTATGTACCCTGTACTCATTTGAACATCATTTCATTAATGGTCCAATATGACTTAACATAGGAGGTGTTCCTTTATCCTGAAAGACGAAGGTCTGGTTACACTAAGCTCTATGTACCCTGTACTCATTTGAACAGCATTTCATTCATCGTCCGGTATGACTTAAAGTTGGAGGTTTTCCACTATCCTGAAACATGAGTGTCAGGTATATCTCCGCTATATGGATCCTCTACTCATTTGAAAATCATTTCATTCATAGTCCGATATGACTTAACTTTCGAGGTTTTACCCTATTCTCAAAAATGAGTGTCAGGTAAGGCTAACTTCTATTTACCCTAAACTCCTTTGAGCTTCATTTCATTGATCGTCCGATATGACTTAACGTTGCAGCATTACGCTAATCCTGAAAGATGCATGTTTAGTACTTCTAAGATCTATGTACCCCGTACTCATTTAAAGAGCATTTCATTTATCGTCCGATATGACCTAACGTTGGAATTGATGGAAATGAATCATTTCTCCACACTAGCCGTATATAGGCTAGTGGTTCAAATCCCGGCCATGGCATTGAATTTTTCATGTTGACTCTATCCATCTAACGTTGGAAGTTTTACATTATTCAACTGGTAACTCCGAGCTCCATGTACCCTGTACTCATTTCAACATTGTTTCATTCATCTTCCGAGCCGTTCTCGAGTACTTTGCGAGACTAACAAACATCAATACATTTCTATATATTAGAAGATTATTTCGTTTGCTTCATTTCATGCAGATATGCTATTAAGGACTAGTCTATGTTATTTGTAATGGCAGATTGCTTTGGTATTTCTTCTAAAAGGCAGATTGTACAGTATTTTCAAGGTACGATTTTGGAGTACTTGTACTGGAGAAATGTGTCAGAGATGTGAAGGGATGAATCTCAAGAAATAGGAGTGTACCAACATTCCCAAAATGAAACTTACTTTGATGGGACAGACACGACGTAATAGCCGACACCAGACTTGCTTTATAGCAGTAGTACACAGTCTTTCAAATATTACGACAGCATAATATGTATTAGTGACTTCCGTGAACAAGGTTCTTCTCGTTTATGTCTATTTATCGATAAAAGTCCCAAATAATGATCAAGGTAATTACTAAAGTCTTATGTGTTTCTTATTTCCAACATAACGCAATGTTTATATATCTTGGATGGATAGAGTCGACACGACAAATTCAATGCCATGGCCGGGATTTAGACCACGGATCTCCCGGTCTCCATCCAGTTGCTCTTACCCATTGAGCTACCATGGCCAACTTGCCGTCATAACATTAAATTCTTCATTTGTATTGAATATTTCCTCGGTACACCACTAGGGGCTCTCGTATCCGAGATCCACCGTTTGTGGCAACTTACTAAAGTAAGTACTTGAGTCCTAAGCTTCATCATTTAACTCTAATTGTTTTAGTTAATTGATTGAAATTAATCATTTTTTCACACTATGCGTATATAGGCTAAGGTCTTTGATAGAGAGAATCAACATGAAAAATTCAATTGGCCATGGCCATGGTACCTATATGGGTAAGAGCGACTGGATGGAAACCAAGAGATCCGGGTTTCATATCCCGGCCATGGTTATGAATATTTCATAATTACTCTATCCAAAACATGAATGTATAGACATCTAGTGTGAAGAAATTTATTAATTTTATATCTTATTGCTCACTGTTGACACTGAATAACTTCCTCCTTAGAGGTATAAGAAAAATAAAAACGTATTTGGGGTAAACAATTTTTAGAAGAGATCTTCAAAACTTATTCAAAATAAAAAAGGACCATCGGTTTAACCTTAGGGCCTCTCACCATTCTATAAAGAAAACTGTTAAATAGGGAACAATAACATGCCGTATGGTTCAAAACGTTGTCAATTAATACACAATGACACAGACATTCAATGCGGAAGGCTGGTAAGGGTTTTGTCTGTTTATCGTTAAAAATAGAGAACATTGAATTAGGTAATTAATAAGTTGTTATGAATTTACAATTTCCAACGTAACGCAATGTTTATGTGTTATATTTTTCCTTTGCTTACTTTATATTTGTTGATTATTTTACAGATATTACAAAAAACAGGTCCTGCCATCTACACATTTAATCCATTAAATAGTTCATATCGGACATTGCAGATGGCGCTTCCAATACAGTGATGTTTGCGCGCTCTCTTGTGAAAAATGGAAACTAATTGGACATCTACACACAATACGCAGCGCAATAATTTACACCGCTTGAGTGGTAATCTGTTTATGGAAAAATAGTTCCTGTAATATTTATTAATCTCAGGTAAATGTAATTACATACAATCAGTTATTGTAGGATAAAAAGGAAAAAGCCGTAAAACTGCTATATTTTGTATCATTTATTAAAGAAGGTTAAGTTATATATTTTGTACATCATGTTTTATTGTGCTGTAGTGTAATTTGACGAGTACCAGCACATGTCCACATTTTTGCTTTCAGAATTATGGCAACACTCTTTTTGCTTCATATAATAGTATGCTGCATCCACTTAACGTCCCCCCCACCAGGTTTTGAATAAAGTATTTCATTTTTAATTACTACACAGTATTACGGGCTAACCATGGTTGTTAATGGAGAATGAACCCATGACCAGATCGTACACGGGGAGAGTGCCTCAGTAGGTAGGGAATGCGTGATTTACGAGAGGATGAGCTTGTCTGTCTGGTTCCATTTCTACAAAAGATATGAGTGACACTAATTAACACTACAATTCACTTAATAAGAATATCTACTAAACTAATTAATTACAAAAAAAATGGTTACTCGGCCATATTCCTTACACACTAAGCGGATCACGCACTCTCAGGTCAAAGACCTGCACACCAAGAGGAAAATATTCGCACACTTCAGTTTCACTTACGCCAGAGGTGGAGAAGTGGGGGAGTGACGTCACATACCACTGAAGTAACATGAGCTATTATTTGTATTAATTAAAACAGTCACTTGTGATAATAGTGAAATGTGTGGAAATACATAAGCTAATTTTAAAGTTTGGCTAACTTATGTAAAGTTAAAAAACTCACAACGTGCTTTATTTGCGTAGAAATACACTTACAATAGCAGCATTACGTCACACACACAATTACAATCTTCCAAAGCGTTCATACAATTCAGTTCTGATTACACTCTCTCACTACGAGTCTGTTTACAACTACTGCTTCGTTTGCGACTGTCACTCTGTTTGCGGCTCCTTGGGCGAGTCGCCGCTTCCCTAAACACCTCCACTCATATTACTATATATTTCCGGAATATTCTGTAACAATCAAGGTATCACTGGAGTGTTCCACTTATCTCTTTATTTCTTTGGCATACCTTTTATCTCGGCGCTGTATTTATCTGCTTAGACAGGCTCTTTATCTCCGTGATACACTATCCGTCCGTTATCTCTCTGCGCCGCACCATTGTAAATAATGCGTTCGCGACAATTCTGTATTTTTTATTATAATATATATTGCCACTTTATAACAAATTCAGTTATAAATATACTTCTACTCATTCTCCACTTGAAATGATGAACATTCATTACATGTTTTTTGCATATAAATTTGAGTCACTCATCACATTGTCACTTTACTTTCTTGTCCTTTGACCTTCGGCAGGAGTCACATCTTTTTCTTTGCAAATTTGGAACATATGCGTCTTGGTCCTGTTGTTGCCATTTAGAAGATCCTTGAAACCAGCTTGAGCTTTTGCTGAACGAATGCATTGTACTGGGTGGGAAAGAATTCGTCTATCAATTTGAGGTCTGACTAGCTCTTTTCCCAGTTCTGAGATAAATTCTCTTCTAGCATCATTACCTCTAATATGATGTAAACATTTACAGTAAAGGACGTAAGCACTGAGACATGCTAAGTCAAGTATGTCGACATATAAAACAAGTGACCACCTCCATGTTCCATGCTTCACTGAATAGTGACTAGCCATCATACCAACAGTACCAACACTTGACTTTGTTGAGTTGTACAACATATTAAGTTCAGGTTTTTACTATCTCGCGTTTGTGTTCACGTCTAACTTCCACAAAACGCAATTGCTTACTGTATTTGTCTTTTATAATAACTTGATACAACAGTGCATGTATATGTATTGTCTACGAATTTGTAACAACAATGGTCATACAAATAAGCCTCTGTCGGGGTGAATTATTTGACAAGTTTCTTCCGGGGATTTCCCTTATCCTGAAAAACGAATGTCTGGTAACACTAAGCTCTATGTACCCTGTACTCATTTGAACATCATTTCGTTAATGGTCCAATATGACTTAACATAGGAGGTGTTCCTTTATCCTAAAAGACGAAGGTCTGGTGACACTATGCTCCAGGTACCCTGGACTCATTTGAACATCATTTCATTCATCGTCCGATATGACTTAACGTTGCAGCTTTTCGCTAATCCTGTAAGATGAATGTTTGGTATTTCTAAGCTCTATGTACCCTGTACTCATTTGAACAGCATTTCATTCATCGTCCGGTATGACTTAACGTTGGAGGTTTTCCACTATCCTGAAACTTGAGTGTCAGGTATATCTCCGCTATATGGATCCTCTACTCATATGAAAATCATTTCATTCATAGTCCGATATGACTTAACATTCGTGGTTTACCCTATTCTCAAAAATGAGTGTCAGGTAAGTCTATCCTCTATGTACCCTGTTCTCTTTTGAACATCGTTTCATTCATCGTCCGAAATGACTTAACTTTCGAGAATATACCCTATCCTCAAAAATGAGTGTCAGGTAAGTCTTACCTCTTTTTACCCTGGACTCCTTTGAGCATCATGTCGTTCATCGTCCGATATGGCTTAACGTTGCAGCATTTCGCTAATCCTGAAAGATAAATGTTTAGTATTTCTAAGCTCTATGTACCCCGTACTCATTTGAACATCATTTCAATTAATGGTCCAATATGAGTTAACGTAGAAGGTATTCCCTTATCCTGAAAGACGAAAGTCTGGGATCACTAAGCTCCATTTACCCTGGACTGCTTTGAGCATCATTTCATTCGTCGTCCGATATGACTTAACGTTGCAGCATTTCGCTAATCCTGAAAGATGAATGTTTAGTATTTCTAAGCTCTATCTACCCCGTATTGATTTAAACAGCATTTCATTCATCGTCCGACATGACCTAACGTTGGAGGTTTTACATTATTCGCCTGGTAACTCCGAGCTCCATGTACCGTGTACTCATTTCAATATTATTTCATTCATCTTCCGAGCCGTTCTCGAGTTTTCTTTGCGAGACTAACAAACATCAATACATTTCTATATATTAGAAGATTATTTCCTTTGCTTCATTTTATGCAGATATGCTATTAAGGACTAGTCTATGTTCATTTGTAATGGCAGATTGCTTTTGTATTTCTTCTAAAAGGCAGATTGTACAGTACTTTCAAGGTACGATTTTGGAGTACTTGTACTGGAGAAATGTGTCAGAGATGTGAAGGGATGGATCTCAAGAAATAGGAGTGTACCAACATTCCCACAATGAAACTTACTAAGAAGGGACAGACACGACGTAATAGCCGACAGCAGACTTGCTTTATAACAGTAGTACAGTGTCTTTCAAATATTACGAGAGGATAATATGTATAAGTGACTTCAGTGAACAATCTTCTTATTGTTTATATCTATTTATCGATAAATATGGCAAATGATGGTTAAGGTAATTACTAAAGTCTTATGAGTTTCTCATTTCCAACATAACGCAATGTTTATATATCTTGGATGGATGGAGTGGACATGAAAAAATCAATGCAATGGCCGGGATTCGGGCCACGGATCTCCCGATTTCCGTCCAGTTACTCTTACCGATTGAGCTACCATGGCCAACTTGCCGTCATAACATTAAATTCTTTATGTGAGTCGTATATTTCCGCGGTATACCACTAGAGGCTCTAGTATCCGAGATACACCGTTTGTGGCGACTTACTAAAGTAAGTACTTGAGTCCTAAACTTCATCATTTAACTCTTATTGTTTTAGGTAATTGATGGAAATTAGTCATTTCTGCGCACAATGCGTATATAGGCTAAGGCCTTTGATAGATAGAATCAACATGAATAATAAAATTGGAAATGGCCATGGTAGCCATATGGGTAAGAGCGCCTGGATGGAACCAAGAGATCCGGGTATCATATCCCGGGCATGGCTATGAATATTTCATAATTACTCTATCTATCCAAAAACCTGACTCTATAGACATCTAGTGTGAAGAAATGATTAACTCCCATATATTAATTTTATATCTTATTGCTCACTTTTGACACTGAATAACTACCTCCAAGGTGGTGTAAGAAAAATAAAAACTTCTTTGTGCTGAAAGGTTCATAGAAGAGATCTTCAAAATTTACTCAAAATAACGCAAGTACCATCGGTTTAACCTTAGAGCCTTACATCTCGTTCATGGAACAGATCATTCAGAAGAAGAACAGAACAATACCGAGTGGTTTTTTTTTTGGGTGTGGCCCCGCCTCCGCCACACACGGTGGCGATCATCCGAAAGGATCTACGTCGCCTCCCCTACCATGCACTAAGCTAAAGTGATGGGTAGGAAAGGTGATAAGTGGTGCCCGGTACCGCCGGAGCAACCCGGGAGTTAGTGGGTGAATACTAAATAGGCGCCCGCATACAAGAGAGTATACGGACAGAGTGGGGAATTAGGTACTGGCCATGGCCGAGGCCCTGACCAGGGACCTATTGTTAGCGGAGGATTTTCATGCTCATGCAGGATGGAGCTATGCGGGGGTGTCATGCTAAATATAAACTGTTGGGATACCTTACCATAATTTAGGGTTCAGCTGGAGAGGGAGCTGACGTGTTGCCGTTGGTCCTGTAACAAATAGATTGAGAGGGGGGAGGAATGTACAATTGGAGGTTAATAAATATTTCCCTTGTCATTTATTATACGTATTTTATTTTTTTTTATTTTCGCCCTTTTTTATTATATTTTTTATTGTTTTTTTATTAATTTTTTTACAACATAACATATGTACAAGTGTTAGTATCTACAAGTTGTTATCTGGTCGGGTCCCTGGAGTTCGCCTGGTCGTCATCTGTTGGGGATGTCCGTCGTCCCCGCGCCGCCTAGGGAGGGGAGTGACATCCTCCCCGGGTCTTCCGGACAGCTGCTGAATGTATTGTGGCTATGGTGGGACAAGTTGGTGAAGGTAATCAATTACAATGGTGTTCATGTCTGTGCTGTGACGGTTTAGTGGAATGCTTCTGTCGAATAGCGATAGTGGTCTCTTGTGTTTGCCTATGGTTGTGTGGTATTTGTCAATGCTGTTGATGAGTGGATTGTGGTGGTTGTGTGCAGATTTGTACATGTTATCGGCAAGTTTTTTGATAAATTGTTCAATTGTGTGCATATGGAGGTCGTCGTGCAATAAGTCCAATGGGACTGATCTCGGGACTTTTGCGGCTATTCTAAGACATTTATTTTGGACTAGTTGCAGTTTCGCTATATGGCTCTTTGCGCAGTGTCCCCATGCTGGGGCTGCGTATGTCATTATGGGTCTTATCAGGGTTTTGTATAGGGTCAGCCCCATTTGCTTGCTTAGGGCACTCTTGTAGTTAAGGATGGGGTACAGCGCTCCCAGCTGTTGTATAGCCCTGCGTTTCACTTCGGTGGTGTGTTCTGCAAATGTGAGCTTTGAGTCCAAAGTAACTCCAAGGTATCTGGCCTGGTTTCTCCAGTTTATTGTCTCCCCGTGGAGCATCAGCGATGTTGACCGGTTAGCGTGTTTTCTTCGCTTCGTAAATAGGACTGCCTGTGTTTTTGGAGGATTGACTTTGATTCTCCATTTGGATAACCAGGGTTCTAGTTCTGTTAGGGAGGTCTGTAGTCTGCGACAGACAACTTCTGGCTTCCATGACTATGCCATTAAGGCGGTGTCGTCCGCGTAAATGGAGAGCTGTGTGTTGGCGTTCCTGGGGATATCGTTAATATATAGACTAAAGAGGGTCGGTCCCAGCAGACTTCCTTGTGGGACTCCGGCAGTTAATTTATGCGGTTCTGAACACTGTTCCCTTACAGAGACTGTAAATGATCTATCAGTAAGGTAGTGGGCAACTAGTCTGATCATGGTGTCGTTAAATTTCAGGTTGTTAAGTTTTCTGACGAGGCCTGCGTGATAAACCGGGTCAAAGGCCCGTTCTACGTCTAGAAATACCACGCCTGTGTACCTTTTGTCGTTAAACCCTTTTGTAATATATTCGACGGTTCTTGTAAGTTGTAGGGTCGTTGAATGTTTCGCGCGGAAGCCAAATTGCTCGTTGATTAGTATTTTATGCTTTTTTATGTGGGAGACTATCCTTTTTAAAATGACCTTTTCTGCGACTTTACTGATTGTGTTTAGTAGACTTATGGGTCTGTAGTTTTTAGGATCCTCTCGGTCCTTGCCTGGCTTTGGGAACATGAGTACATTGGCCTGCTTCCAGCATAGGGGGAAGTAACCGTTTTCGAGACAGAAGTTGCATATGTGACTGATGAGCCTAATAGCTTTGGGGGTGAGATGTTTGACTACCAAATTTGGTATTTGATCGGGTCCGGGCGCTTTCTGGATATTTAAGTCATCAATGATCCATTTTATCTCCCCCGGGTTTGTCCTTCTACATTTATCATGTGCTGGTTTTTCAAGAGTATTCTTCATGTCCTGTTCTAGATGAGCATAGAACCTCCAGTCCGGATGGCCCGGGTTGGGGGTGCATATCTTTTCTAGGGTGTCCGCCAGGGTTTTAGCTTTTTCCGCGTTGCTTTCGGCGTAGCATTGCCGTTCTTCCATTAACAGGGGGGGTATGTTTATGGGTTGTCGTTTTTGGGGCCCTTACCATGTGCCATACTCTGGCGTTACCCGGCTGTAACGTGGCAAGCGTGTGGTCCCATTGTTGCTGGGCCTGCGCATTAAGTCTGGTTTTAATGGCACTATTGAGGGTAGTCATGTTTACCTTGTGTTCTAAGTTGCGTGTGCGTTGCCATCTACGTCTTTCGTGGTCTCTTTCATGAATTGGGGAAAGTACGTCGGGCGTGTAAGTTAAGGCGTGCTTCTGGGGGGCTTTAGTGGGCACTGCCGCTTTCATGGCCACCTGGATGGCTTCTTCAAGGAGTGCTGCAGCTCGGTCTACTGCAGGTTGACTTTCCGGTGCCACAGGTTCAGCTAGTTGTTTGTCTAAGTTGTCTGCGAATACGTCCCAGTTTGCACGATTGAAGTTCAGCCTGATCGGTGGAGGCATAAACTTTGGTGGCGAGTCGATATCTATTTGGACTGCATGGTGATCTGATGCTAGAGCGTCTATTAAATTAATACTGTAGTTGAAGGTTATGTTTTTAATGAGGGCGATGTCTAGGGTGGACGGTGCATGATGTGCCTGTTGTGGTATGTATGTTGGTAACCCGGGGTGATCAATGATGTATGTGTTGTTGTTCATGTGTGTATAAAGGTTGTGGCCTTCAGCGTTCATATTTGGGCAGCCCCAAGTGGGGTCATTCGCATTTAGGTCGCCTGCAGCTATTATGGTGTTGTCGAGTTGTAGGATTGTATCAATGTCTGACGTTACAAGTTTGTTCGGGGAGCAGTAGATGCTGGCCAGTGTGACTTTATTGTTGTATATATGTAGTGATATTGCGGTTGACTCTAATGCATTCAGTGGGGGTATGTGAATGTGATTGTGTTGGAGGTTTTCTTCGACCACTATCGCTGTCCCGCAATGAGCTTGCCGTCTGGTCTGTCGTTTCTGTAAATATGATATCCTGGGATGCGAAAGCGAGCTTTGGCAGTGAGAAAGGTTTCGTTTAGTAGGGCAACTGTGATATTGTTTTGGTAGAGGTACTGCTTGAGTTCATTAAGATTGCTTCTGGCCCCGCGTATGTTCCAGTAGAGTATTTTGTGCTTTGTGTGTGTGGGTGTCTGCGTGTGTGTGTGTGCCATTGTTATTGACGGTAGGGCGGGGGTAATGGTTTGGCTGTATGTTTTATCGCCTATTTCGGTTTCCTCGTGGCTGAGGGTGCTCGTCAGGTGGACCCAGTGCTGCCGTCATTTTGGCGAACTCAGTCACGAAGTTAATCTGGTGGATTTAGGCATCTGTGTCACTGAGGTATCTTGCTCGGTTACCGTAGAGCCTGTCCCAGGCGTTCATTAGGGTGTCGTAGCCTCTCATATAACTTTGGTTCCCCAGCAGAAACAGTTGGAACTTTGTGTCTCCGTCTATTTTGAGAGAGTCTTTGCCTTGTGGTGATCGGCAGAAGTGCAGTGGTCTATTCGTCTTGTGCTTGTTGATAAGCCTTTCGTTGACGACTGTTATGTCCTCAACCTGCGTTCCTGCTAGAGAGGGAGCAGTGTTGTGCGATGTTGCGGCTTCACTATCCCCAGTAGCGCTTGGATGGCTCTTTACTCTCCTTGTTGCCTTGTGCGCCGGTCTCGGCTGCTGATAGAAGCATCGCCTGGCTGGTATTGCTCCCGGGTACTTATATTCTGGGTGGGCCGCTGCTGTCTGCGTTGCATATGATGCGGGTGTTGCTCTTGCCAGTTTGACCTGGCCCACTGCTGGTGTGTGCTGCTGTTGGTGGTGTGCGGCAGGCTTCTTACCACATTAGCGTAGCTCCCGCGTTGTGGAGACACCGGCTCCCAGAAGCCGGTGGGTTGGTTCCTTACCGGTTCTTGGCGCCTGTTTGGGTATGCAGTCCGTTGGAAGACGGGACAGCCCCCCAAAACGTTAACAATTAATACCCAATGACACAGACATTTAATTCGGAAGGCTGGTAAAGTTTTGTCTATTTGTCGATAAAATTAGGGAACGTTGAATAAGATAATTAATAAGTTCTTATGAATTTACAATTTCCAACGTAATGCAATGTTTATGTGTTATAATTTTCCTTTCCTTACTTTATATATGTTGATTATTTCACATACATTAGAAAAAACAGGTCATGCCATCTACACATTAAATCCATTAAATAGCCCATATCGTTCGTTTCAGATGGCGCTTCTAATACAGTGAGGTTTCCGCGCTCTGTTGTGAAAAATGGGCACTAATTGGACCTCTACCGACAACACGCAGTGCAATAATTTACACCGCTTGACTGGTAATCTGTTTATGGACAAATAGTTCCTGTAATATTTATTAATCTCAGGTAAAAGTAATTACATACAATCAGTTATTGTAGAATAAAAAAGAAAGGAAAACTTGCACGATATTCTTACGAGCAATCAGCGGCCTAAGAGCGTCCAGTTACAGAGTCTCTGTGTCTCTCTTTCTCCCTTCTATATATTTACAACAGCAATCCACCAGTTTGAGACATTATAACAAATAATGTAAAGCCGTAACAATGCTATATTCTGTATCATTTATTGAAGAGGTTAAGTTATATATTTTGTGCCGCATGTTTTTTTTTTTTTTTTGTACTGTAGTGTAATTTGACGGGATTCAGCACATGTCCATGTTTTTACCTTCAGAAGTATGGCAACCCTTATTTTGCTTCATATAATAGTATGCTGCTTGCACTTAACCGCCACCCCCACGCAAAGTTTGGAATAAAATATTTCCTTTTCGATTACCACAAAGCGAAATGTGTTGAAATATATAAATAAAATTTTAAAAATTGGGTTATTAAACTTTAATAATATACAAACTGTGTCTTAATGTAAGAACCTTATCATTCTGGGCAAATTACTATCGCTTTATATTTAGCTTCTTGTATGCATAGATTTGCCTCCGAACATTTCACACAAAGACTTTAGTGGAAATACACGTTTTGAGTTCTTCATAATGCAGAAAGCATTTTTATAAAATGCTTGTAGCGTTTTATTGCAGGGGGGGAGAGCGTGGGTGCTCCAAGATGTAGCGAGGTAACGTGAGCGCCGATGTTGTGGGGTCACTGTAACTGCAGTTTGCTAGAGGAACTATTTTCTTAGTGGAGGGAAGTTTGATTGAGTTAACCCTCGTATGGTATAAGCTCTGGAAAAATATATTGTATGCCTGGGGTCTATTTTCACCCCAAAGTGTTCCTAACAACTACGTGGCCTTAAAGTGTAATATATTTCCACAAATATAATAATGACTATTTGTAGACTAAAACTCATCTTAAAATTAAAAGTCCATTGTCATCAGCCTTATAAGTTATGTACTAGCTACATTTGAAATGTGAAAATATATATCTTTTACTTCTATTTTTACACAACATATTGTCACCCAATTATCGGAAAGCACGACCAACGACAGCTGAGGTAAGGGACCAGAGGCATCCGGACCACACCCACCCATTAATCTCAGTCACTAACTGAGGGGATGATTAGTGTCACTTATCGCTGGCCGCCTCTTCCCCCTTCCCCTGTCGTCTGCAACCTTCGCGGTGATTCACTGAAACGAGAGACTTCTAAAAAACAGTGATATTCCTATAAAAAGGTCTGCAATGAGCGAGTTCAGTCAGTACTTGGTGAGCAGCTGTAAGGAGCGCCCAGCGAGGGGACGGACTGCGTAGCTGAGTCGGAGGAGTTTACGCAATTGCGAGTGCAATTGGAACTGCAACGGACGAACTGGTGAATCGTAATTGTGTGCATTACGTAGTTCTGTGTAATTGGCAAGTGTTCAACTGTAATTCGGTGGAAATAAAGCACATTTTTGAGTGGTACAATCGGACTTTTAACTTCACAAACCCACAAAGTCGCACTGGTGTCAGGAAGCGGGAGTAAAACATCACCGAAAATTACAACCATGGAAAATATTTTGGAGAAGATGAACGAATTAGCAGCAAAGACGGAAACGGCAAATACCCAGCTGGCCGCAAAGCTGGAGGAAATTAAGATGGCTAACGATAACCTCACGGAGAAGATGGAAGAAATAAAGTTTGCGAACGAGGCTCTCGCCGCCAAATTTCAGGAACAGTTGGCCGGCATGAAGGAGGACGCCACGGGGCTCGGCAAGCGGATCGACAAAGTGGACGAGCGCATCGAAGATCTGGCAAACCGCGTTAACGACCTGGAAGGAAAGGCCGACGATAACGTCAAGTCCCTGAGCGCCATGGTGGAGGACGTCGTCGGCAGGAGGTTGAAGCATTTGAATGCCGACGCACCGGGACGTGACACAACATCGGCGCGCGTCAAACCTCAGAAATATGACGGTGCGTCGGCGTTTGAGGTCTTCCGCGGCCAATTCGACGCAGTGGCCAAGCACAACAAATGGTTACCAGAGGAGGAGGCCACACAGTTAATAGCCAGCCTCCAGGGACGGGACGCGAAAATGCTAAACGCGGTGCAGACAACGGCTGCGCCCAAGGACATCTGGGAGGCCCTGGAGAATCGTTTTGAGGACCACTGCTTATCCGCAGCGTAACGTAGCCAGCTGAATCCAAGGTCACAGCAGCCAGGGGAGACGCTGCAGGAGTTCGCCCTGGAAGTTGAACAACTAGCTAGCAAGGCCCTAGTCGACTTCCCACCAGAGTTCGTATCCCGGGAAGCTGCCTAAACATTCGTGGACGGGGTACGAGATACGGAGATTCGTCAGCGCCTAATGCTCGGCGATTATGAAACCATCCACGAGGCGTTGACAGCAGCATTAAGGATGGAGGCGGCCAAGGTAACATCCATCCTGACGTCGAGGACAAGGTGTATCCGCTACACCGGAGACAGAAGACCAGCCGAGGGACGCCGACGAACACCTAGTGGCCTGTGTTGGGGGTGTGGACAGCTCGGACACTTTCAAAGAGGCTGCCCACACCAGGAAGAGCAGACGGAAAACGAGTAAGGGCCGTCGTGGAGAGGGGCACGTCGGCGCCATCACTACCATCCCCTCAAGTGACACTGCGCACAGTCAGCCAGCGTATGGATGACAGTCTAATCGCGGACGGTTGGGGAAGGGGAAACCGTGCCGCGTGCTGCTGGACAACGGGGCGGCCGTGATCATCATCAGACCTGACGTGGCGAAAGGCTTGCCGACAAGGAAGCCGAGCTGACCATACTAGCTTGTCACGGCATCGGGCGACACCTTGCCTGTGGAGAAGGAGGCCCTGCTGAAGCTGACACTGGGAAGGAGCACCGTACCTCTGTGGGTGTTCGTCGCGAAAGTGGCTGAGGAGGTCATACTGGAATTGGATGCCCTCAGGAGCCGTGAGTCGACGGTAGACTTCGGCAAGAAGGTCCTGCGACTCAACGGAGAACAGGTTATACTCCGTCAACCAGAAGAGCGCCTTCGAATTTGCAGGGTCGTCTTGGACGTAGACGTGGTTTTCCCCACGAGGAGGGAGGTGGTGGTGACGGCGCGACTAGAAGGCCAGAGAACCAGGAACATGATGCTGGACCAGAAGGCGCCTGTGCACGGACTGTGTGTAGCCAGGGCACTGCTGCCGTGCCGAGAGGAGGTGCCAGTGAGACTGCTAAATCCAAAAGACACCGATCACGACGTTCAGATCGGGACGGAGTTGGGAACGTGCGAGCCCCTTGTAAGCGTAACACCAATCGACAAGAAGCAGGAGCCGGTGCCGACGTAACACCTGGGGCCCCGGCTAGAAGGCTTACTGGAGATTGCGACCAACAACCTGACCCCGGAGCAGCTGGAGAAAGTTCGACAACTGCTAAGATGGTATCAGCGCGTCTTCAGCCAAGGTGACAGTGACTACGGAAGCAGGGACAAAGTGCTTCACCGTATCTACACCAGGGATGCCCGGTCTATTCGGCAACCACATAGACGCGTTCCGCTTGCAAAGCAAGGGGCGGTACGAGACATGCTGGAGGACATGAGATCCAGGGGAGTGATTGAAGAGTCTGACTGCCCTTGGTGTTCCTCTGTAGCCTTGGTGACGAAGACGAACGTCGAGCTGCACTTCTGCGTAGACTACAGAAAGTTGAACGCTGTCACCCGAAAGGACTGTTTACCCTTACCCCGGATTGACGACACTCTGGACACGCTACCTGGTGCACAGTGCTTCTCGACCCTGAACCTGAAGTCGAGCTACTGGCAGGTAGCTCTAGACCCAAGAGACAAGGAGAAGACCGCATTCTCGAAGGGCCAAGGGCTCTGGCAGTTCACGCTTATGCCCTTTTACCTCTGCAACGCACCAGCTACCTTCTAACGCCTCATGGAGTCAGTGTTGAAAGGGCTGACTTACGATGCCTGTCTGCTATACCTGGGCGACAACATCATCGTCGGGAAGACTTTTGATGATCACCTCGAGAATCTGAGTAAGGTGCTGCAGAGACTGCAGGCCAGCAACTTGAAGCTGAACGCGAAGAAGTGCCAGCTCTTCCGCAAGAAAGTGAACTACTTAAGCCACATTGTCTCAGCAACCGCAGTGGCTACAGACCCGGAGAAGACACAGGCTGTGAGAGATTGTCCTCGCCCAAAGGATAAGAAAGAGTTGCGCAGTTTCCTGGGTGTGTGAAGTTATTACCGCCGCTTCATAAAGAGATTATCCAACATCGCAAAACCCCTCACCCGCCTGACAGAGGAACACCGGCCTTATGTGTAGACGGAGGACGCTGAAAACACTTTCCAGCATCTAAAGGAGACCCTTTGCAGTGCTCCAATTTTTGGTTTCCCACTACCGGGTGGCAACTTCATTGTGGACACCAACGCCAGCGACCATTGCATTATGAGGTGTCCTATCGCAGATCCAGGACCGCCACGAGCGGGTGATAGCCTACTACAGCAAGACGCTATCCAAGGCAGAGAAGAACTACTGCGTCACCCGACGAGAATTATTGGTGGTAGTAAAGACCTTGGAGCACTTCCACAAGTATCTGTACGGTCAGCCATTCGACCTGAGGACTGACCATTCTGCCCCAACCTGGCTATTGAGCTTTAAGAACCTGGAAGGCCAGACAGTACGTTGGGTCCAGAGGCTGCAGGAGTACGACTTCACCTCGGAACATCGTAGAGGGAAGAACCACGGTAACGCAGACGCCATGTCCCGAAGACCCTGTCCAGAAGCGTGCGGCCAGTGCACAAGAGTGGAAGAGAAGGAGCATGCCGCAGCAGTCCCGGTAGTTGTGGCAGTGCCTGCGGATGGCTGGGATAGCGCGGGCCTGAGGAGGGAGCAGCTGGCGGACGCAGACTTTTGGCCAATCTTGAGGGAAGTGCAGGCAGGGACGAGACCAACCTGGGAGGACATTGCACCGAGGAGCGCCTCCTACAAGTCCTACTGGGCCCAATGGGACACGTTGAAGACCAGAGAGGGCGTGCTGTTCCGGGTATGGGAGTGACACGATGGGAAGGTGCAGAGAGAACATTTGGTACTTCCCCGGAGTAAGGTCCCGGAAGTCTTGGAGGGAGTGCACGCCGGTACTTCGGGTAGACACCTGGGAGCGAACCGAACGTTTGACAAACTACGGCAGCACTACCACTGGCTGAGATTCCGAGCAGATGCTGAGAGATGGTGCCGTCAATGTCACGTGTGCGCGGCGAGTCGCGGCCCCCGGACTAGGAACCGGGGTCGCATGCAGCAGCACAACGTCGGAGCGCCATTCGAACCGATCGCCGTTGACATTTATGAACCATTCCCAGTTTCCGACCGAGGCAACAAGTACCTAATGGTGGTCGTGGATTACTTCGCCAATTGGCCGGAGGTGTATGCCATCCCAAACCAAGAGGCAAAGACAATCACAGACTGCCTCTTGGAGCAAGTGTTCTGGCTATTTGGGGTGCCGTTAGACTACACAGTGACTAGGGTACCAATTTTGAGTCCAACCTAATGAAGCAGGCACTACAAAGGCTTGGTGTGAACAAGACCCGTACGACGCCTCTACATCCCCAGTCGGATGGCATGGTCGAAAGATACATCAAGACCTTAGGGGAACATCTGACGAAGGTCGTGGCCAGCCATCAGCGAGACTGGGACGTCAAGGTGCCACTGTTCTTGTTGGCCTACCGCTCGTCTACACACGTCACAACTGGAATGACGCCAGCCAGCTTAAGGTTTGGCCGAGAGTTACGCCTCCCTTGTGACCTGGCTTTTGGAAGCCCTCCGGAGGCGAAGCAGCCGGTGAGCGGGTATTGGGAGAACCTGGTGGACCACCTCCACGTCATGCACGAGACGGCTCGCCAGAACATCCAGAAGGTGAGCGACCGCTTGAAGACCAGATATGATTGGAAACCAATAGCCATGGGTTATAGCAAGGTGACCTTGTCTAGCTTTACCGCCTACGCGGATCAAGGGACGCTGCCAGAAGCTTCAGCAGCCATGGCAAGGGCCGTACCGGGTGGTGAAGGGGATAAATGACGTGGTCTACCGCATCCAGAAGGTGCCCCGGGATAGATGGTGGTACACCTGGATCGTCTAGCCCGCTACGATGATGCTGTTCGAGACGACCAGTTTTGAGGAGGTAGCAGTGTCACCCAATTATCGGAAAGCACGACAAACGACAGCTGAGTAAGGGACCAGAGGCATCCGGACCACACCCACCCATTAATTTCAGTCACCAACTGAGGGGATGATTAGGCAAGTGTCACTTGTCGCTGGCCGCCTCTCCCCCCTTCCCCAACCGTCTGGAACCTTCGCGGTGATTCGCTGAAACGAGAGATTTCTAGAGAACAGTGATATTCCTTTAAAAAGGGCTGCTATGAGTGAGTTCTGTCAGTTCTTGGTGAGCAGCTGTAAGAAGCGCCCAGCGAGGGGACGGACTGCGTACGTGCGTCGGAGGAGTGTACGTAATTGCGAGTGTAAGTGGAACTACAACGGACAAACTGGCGAATTGTAATTGTGTGCATTACGTAATTCTGTGTAATCGGCAAGTGTTCAACTGTAATTCGGTGGAAATAAAGAACATTTTTGAGTGGTGCAATCGGACTTTTAATTTCACGAACACACAAAGTCACAATATTAATTTCCCTCTCAATATATAACAATACTGTAACTTTTTATTATTATGTGCATCGTCACTTTATAAAAATTCCAGTTATAAATAAACTTCTACTCATTCTCCACTTGAAATGATGAACAATCACTGCATCTTCTTTGCAGATACATTTGTGACAAACATCATATTGTCTCTTCACTTTCTTGTCCTTTGACCTTGGGTAGGAGTCACATCCTTTTCTTCTCAGATTTGTAACATCTGTATCTTGGTCCTGTTGATTGTCATTTAGAAGATCCTTGGAACCAGCTTCAGTTATTACTGAACAAAAGCATTGTGTTCTGCACTGGGGGAAAGAATTCCTCTCTCAATTTAAGGTCTGACTAGCACTTTTCCCACTTCTGAGGAGAATTCTCTTCTGGCACGTTTAGCTCTCATATGATGTAAAAATTTACAGTACAGTACGTAAGTACTGAGACATGCTAAGTCAATTATATTGACAAATAAAGCATGTGACCACCTCCTTGTTCCATGCTTCACTGAATAGTGACTAGCCATCATACCACCAGTACCAACACATGACTTTGTTGAGTTGTACAACATAATAAGTTCAGGTTTTTACTACCTCGCGTTTGGTTCACGTCTAACTTCCACAAAACGCAATTGCTAACTGTATTTGTATTTTATAATAATTTGTTACAACAGTGTATGTATATGTATTGCCTACGAATTTCTAACAACAATACACATACAAATCCCTGTCAGAGTGAATTATCTGGCCAAGGTTTTTCCGGGGTGTTCCGTTATCCTGAAAGACGAATGTCTCATAACTCTAAGTTCCATTGACCATGTACCTATTTGAACATCATTTCATCCATCGTCCGGTACGACTTAAATCTGGAAGTTTTCCCTTATATTGAAATATGAATGTCTTGTAACTGTAAGCTCTATGCATTCTGTACCCATTTTAACACCATTTCATTTCTCGTTCAAAATGACTTATATCTGGAAGTTTTCTGTTATCCCGAAAGACGAGTGTGTTGTAACTTTAAGCTCTATGCATCCTGTACGCATTTGAACATCATTTCATTCCTCGGTTAATATAACTTAAATCTGGAGGTTTTCCCTTATGCTGAAAGTTGAATGTCATGTAACTCTAATGTCCATGTATCCTGTACTCATTTGAGCATCCTTTACATTTTCCTCTGTTATGACTTAACGTTGGAGGTTTTCCCTTATTCAGAAACATGAATGTGTGGCAAATCAAAGCTCTCTGTACCCCTTACTGATTTGAACATAATTCCACTCATCATCCCATATGACTTAACTTTGGAGGTTTTCACTTATCCTGAAAGAAGAATGTGTGGTAACTGTGACCTCTATGCATCGTGTACACATTTGAACATCATTTCATTCATCGTCCGATATGACTTAACGCTGGACGTTTTCCCTAAACCCGAAAGAAGAAAGTCTGGTAAATCTAACCTCTATGTATCCTGTACTTATTTGATCACTTCATTCATTGTCCAATCGGACTGAACGTTGTGGGTTTTCCCTTATCCTGAAAGATGAATGTGTGGTAACTCTAAGCTCTGTGTACCCTGTACTGATATGAACATTATTTCATTTATTGTGCGATACGACTTAACTGTGGAGATTTTCCTTTAATTAGCAATTGTGAAGGGAGATGATGCCGTAGTGACCAAAACATTTCCTGTTGATATCCAATAGCACAGACTTTAAATGCAGAAAGCTGTTAAAATTTTGTCTGTTTAACGATACAAGAAACTTTCATATCTCTAGTATATAATTGTGAAGGGGTACAATGCCGTGGTGACCAAACATTTCCCGTTGATAATCAATAGCACAGACTTTAAGTGCAGAAGGCTGTTAAAGGTTTTGTCTGTTTAACGATACAAGAAACTTTCATATCTCTAGTATATAATTGTGAAGGGAGACCAAAGATTTCCTGTTGGTATCCAATAGCACAGACTTTAAATGCAGAAAGCTGTTAAAGTTTTTGTCTGTTTAACGATACAAGAAACTTTCATATCTCTAGTATATAATTGTGAAGGGAGACCATGCCGTAGTGACCAAAAGATTTCCTGTTAAAGTTTTTGTCTGTTTATCGATCAAAATTGGGAACGTTGAATAAGATAATTATTAAACTGTTGTGAATTTACAATTTCGAACGTAACGTAATGTTTATATGTTAACTTTGGCCTTTACTTACTTTATATTTGTTAATTTTTTAATACATTAGGAAAAAGCAGGTCGTGCCATCAACAACTTAACACAACAAGTACCAGTAAGTATGGTCTACCGAGAAGTACCAACACGTCGTTTTGACGGGTGCAGTTTTATTTGAACTTTTTTAAATAGTAATCAAATTTGAGTGCACATCAGTTTATTTAATATTATTTATACAGTTTACCAGTATATAATTTTACTTTTGTCTAAAGAATTACGTGGCAAATGAACATTTTAGGCCTAAAAATTAATCCGAATATATACGATAACCAAATGTGAAACAGACAACCTCCCTTACCAAACATGTGTTTCAACATAACGTTAGAATACCACAGTATATAGTAGAAAAAACACATATAAACATGATTTCGCTCATTCAAAGTCATGTGCAGCATCTTAGCACCTAACACACATGTATTCAGCATTGCCTAAACATGGTTCACAAACATACTTGCTTACTCCTATTCTTCCCTCCTCATCGGCCAATTTGGCAAATCTTCCAAATGTTGCTCTGCTGAGATACTGTGTTAGGAGGTGCATTTTGTACCCTTGTGGATTTATATGCTGAAGGCAACTCTTCTTCTAGGTTGTATATGAACTGACGTCTGCTTACTTTTTCACCTGTTACTTTGAATTTGCCTCAACTGCAAGCCAAAGCTTTATTTCAAATGTATCGGTTTATTGCTCATATATTGAATCAAAGAGCACCTAGCCTTGCAAGTAAACATTTGCTCATCCAAAGTGATATTTTCATTTGGAATGTAACACTACAAGGAATTGGCAATATAAGGATTTAAGAGAGTAGTAGCAGCTGCAAAGCGATCAGTACTAGGTCTTTGAGAACGTGTGTCCTTGTCATCAAATCGCATAAATCACAAAATTCCAGGGAATTTGTTTCAGCTTATTGTGTTCCTGAAAAATGGTGGTGCCCAGGGATTCGACTATAACAACTACAACGGAAAGTATTTTACCCCAACACCTCGTAAATACATAAGTGGTAGCACGAATTGCACCACATCGGTAATAAAGTTTTCTTACTCATCGACAAGGCTCTGCAGGGTGTCATAAACCAATCAGGAAGGAAAACAACAACAGATGTGGACAGATTCGAAGGCTATTGTTCATACTTCCGTACCCGTTAAAATGACGGATTGCGGTCCTTCTAGTAACAGCTGTTTGTAGCAGTTTTTAGAAAAGTCCAAAATGCTTAATTCATTTTGGACGTGTGTGTCATATGTATTTATTAAAATTCGTAGATATTGGGAAGTGGAGAGGAAAACATAAGCAAGAAATAAGTTTTCTAAAGCAGCGCATCCACAAAATGACGGGTGCAGCCCTTCTAGTGTTAACAGTTCATATCGGTAATTGCAGATGGCACTTCTACTTGAGTGATATTGGGCGCTATATTGTTAAAATGGGCAATAATTGCACCTCTACCCACAACTCGCAGTGCAATAGTTTAATCTGATTGAATGGTAATCTGATTATGAACAAATGGTGCCTGTAGTATCTATTTTTCTCGTGGAAGTGTTATTGCGTGCAATCACTTATTGTACAATAAAAAAGAAAATAAAAACGTACACGATATTCCTTTAGGCATACAGCGGCCTAAGAGCGTCCTTTGCAGGGTCTCTGTGTCTCTCTTTGTCCCCTTTATTTATTTACTACAGCAATATTCCAGATCTACTGGTCTTCGTCCAGCCGCTTTAATCCTTGAGCTACTATGGCCAACGTGCCGACATGACATTAAATTCGCCAACTGACACGAGTTTTTTTCGTCAAACCACTAGGAGTTCTCCTAAACACATGAGACAACTACCTTAATGCCGACTTACAACGTGTAAGTACTTAAAGGCCCCGGCTTTATAGTCAGCCACTATTAGGTTAACGACACTTGGTATCTTTAAAGCTTAGTTTTATTTTTATTAGATCACAGCAGCAGCCAAGCGAATGACGTTAGAAAGAAAGCTGATGCACATATTCAACCGTTTGGACAATATCAGAACCAACCAGCAGCAAGAGAGTGAATACGGAGAAAGTTATTAAAAAGGCATTTTGTCATACGACATACTTCAATTAATTATTGTATAACTTTACTTTGGGTTCATACAAAGAAATTGATTTTCAAAATATTGCTGATTCCGCAACTCCTACCTTCTGGAATGTAACCTTACAAAGTCCCCATCTGCTACTACGAGTGTGGCCTGACAAATTTCCGTAGTCAACATGAAGATGGCAGCACTCGTAAATAAATGCTAGAGAATTTCGTTGTTCATTTGTTGATAGTGTTCTCCAAAGTTTCAGCCAATTTGGATGTACAGTTATTATGTAATAGTCGTTTGAGTGAGTCTCATTTGTTGACAGTACTCACCAAAGTTTCAGCCATTTTGGACGTACAGTTGTTATGTAACAGTCGTTTGAGTTAGTTAATGTGAATGTTTTTATGAAAATGGACAGAATCGAGTATCGAGCTGTCATTAAATATGTGATTTTGAAAGTCAATACGCCTACACCAAACAAAGAATAATTGGATTCCTGTGTATGGGGCTCTGATCCTCACCTCGTGCTATTAGAACTGGTGTTCCTCAAAGTAGTGTACTGGGACCCAATCCCTTCCTTCTCTAAATTAACGTCCTAGCTTCTTTGCTCCGCTGCCAACTGTACATTTTTGACACGACATAAATGTAACCTCCATGGCAACTAAACAGCATATGGCTGCACGTAGAAACCAACAATACGCCGACCTCCTCACCACCTGGTTCAAAGGATGGCGCTTCAGTATCCACCCCAGAAGAGCCAAGCCATCACTTTCTCCAGAAGGCTGTTAGAGGACCTAACATCTGTTCGTCTAGCCGGAGAGGAAGTACATTGGCAATTATGTGTACGATATCTAGGCGTTTTGCTTGATTTGAAACTGACGTGGAAGGACCACATAACCTACACAGCCAACAAGGTTAGCAAACGTATGGGTATATTATACCCATTGTACAATCAACCCTCAGGGATGTCCATAACCAATAAATTGCTGCTCTTTAAACAAGTGCTCCGACCAGCCATCACTTAAGCCTGTGCCATTTGGGGTATAGCATTTAAAACTCACCTACACCGTGTTGAAGTCCTACAGCCTCGATTTCTCCGTATTGCTACGGAATCCCCATGGTACATCCCTAACCTTGTAATCCGTCGTGACCTACAAGGACTACATCCACACCCTCTCGCTCCCATTCTATCAAAACCTTTCCCATAACTTCAACAGCCTTATACGCGGTATAGGTGAGTACGACATCGACCCCGGCGAAAAATACAAATGATTAAGACTTGTTTTAGGCAAATAAAAACACTGCAGTATCAGCACACAACTTATATATTCATATAAAGAAGAGAGAGAGAAGAAAGAAAACACCAAAACCAAAATGAAATGAAATGTGTAGTGTTTAACGCCCGCTTTTACTACATACGGCACCGCAGGCGGTGACACTGATGATACATGAAATGAAGATGAAGCACCGGTGGAATGAAATGGCGGGAGAAACCGGAGGTCCCGGAGAAAACCCACCCCAGCGCCGTGTTGTCCACCACTAATCTCACTTTGCGGTCGCCTGGGATCGAACCCGGGGCGCCTTTGTGAGAGCCAAGTGGTCGAACCACTGAGCCACGGCGCGGCCCACCATAACAAACCTCTACCGTCATTTGCCCTAACTTATAATAAAATATTCTACTGCCAGTAGAGGGCTCAGCGCTGATCTAGCTGGAGACTGAAAGCCTGGCTTTTGAGAAGACGATAAAAGTTCGGAACGTCCAAAACTGCAACTACCGACGAAAACATCGCAAAACTTCAACAAATGTTGCTAGACGACCACCGAATTAAAGTGAGAGAGATAACAGAGACTGTGAACATGTCAAATGAACCAATTTGCCACATATTAAATCAGCATTTATACATGAGAAAGCTGTCCGCGCGTTGGGTGCCGCGTTTGCTCACGTTGGACCAAAAAACTTGTTCGAATGAACACTTCCAATGCTCTGTTGGCGCAGTTTAGTCGCAATAAATCCGAGTTTTGACGCCGATTACTTACTGTAGATGAATCTTGGATACACCATTATACGCCCAAAATAAATATACAGTCTAAACAGTGGACTGCAAAGGGGTAACCGGCTCCAAAAAAACAGCAAAAGTGTTGTTTTTTGTCTGGGAAAGTGACGAGGACAGTTTTTTGGTATAGTCATCGAGTTATTTTATTCGATTATCTTCAAAAAGGAAAAACCATTACAGGGGCATACTACGCATCTTTACTTGACAAGCTGAAGGCAGAATTTGCCGAAAAACGGCCACATTTGCAGAAAAAGAAAACCCTATTTCAAAAAGACAACGCACCGTCTCACACCTCAGCGCCTGCAATGGCGAAAATCCAATAATTTACAGCGTGAGCTACTTGACTCAGCTGATCTAGCCCCAAACGACTTCTTTTTGTTCCCTCATCTGAAAATTGCACTCGGAGGACGGAGATTTTCCTCAAATGAAGAGGCAACCACCTTCGTGAACAATTATTTGGCAGAGAAAAACGCGGAGTACAATTTGGACGGGCTACAGAGATGGGAGCATCCACGGTAGAAGTGTGTAGAGTTACAAAAAAACTACGTTGAAAAATAAAAAACGTATAAAAAAGACCACCATCGTAATGTATTGGTTGGTACACAAACTTTGTAGATCTGCCTGCTTCACTTTAAAGGATAACACTTTTGTGGAAGTACCATTTCTTTTAATTTTCGTATTTAAGGTCGCTTTAACTTCCTGGGTCATATTGCGACCACTTTTACAAAATAATACAATTAGTAGCATATATAAAAATTTACATTCAATATACAGGATTACAATCAAACATATAAAGTATACACATTAATAACATTAATTATGAAAAAATTACATTAATTACAGATAAATGAATACCAAAACAAGTACATATATAAGTTAGCAACACTATTTTGCAAAACAAAAATTTCATTACTTTAACACCATTGTGTAGATTATGAATTACAATTTATTAAAGTATATTGCACATAAATTATATTAACTTCCAAATGTTTATATTCTTTAGGTAATTAAATAGATTGCGTCGTATTTTTAAACTGTTTGTCAGTGTGGACATATCCTGTAGGATTCCGTGTTGTTTTCTGTTACTTTTGTATTCATTGCACTCTATGAGAAAGTGGTAAATTGTAAGGTTTTTATTACATTCTGTTTTTAATCAAAAATATATATCTATGTATATAGATATATATTTTCTTTTTATTATTTAACCGATTTTTATTGTTTCCGTTTAATTACCAACCTGTTTTCTGTAGTTTCACACACATAAACACCCATGCCCAGGGCGGGACTCGAACCCGCGACCCTCTACGTGGTGGAACGCTAGAGACATACGCTCTAACGACCATGGCTACGAGGGCCGGCACATTCTTTACACGTAGGCTGCGGCTGTCTTGAGAGAAGATATGAATGAGTGAGGCTGGAGTGTCCAATTCCTAGACGGGTGAGAATGACTTGTTCCTTTCTAGTAAGTGGCTTGGTTGGGTGAACAGCGGTGGATCCTTTTCGTACTTGGTGTAATTCTCCTGGTTGTTGTTCATTCCATTCAGATTTCCATTTTTGTACTGGTATTTTGGAGACATGATTTATAATATCTGAATATGGAATTTGGACGTTCGTTTGTTGGCGTAGTGATGTGGCGTCTTTAGCAGCTTTGTCCGCTCGTTCATTCCCTGTTATTCCTTGATGGGAAGGGATCCAAATGAAAACCACGTCTTTACCAGCGTCGGTGATGTTACTGAATAGTGTCTGTGTGTCCTGAACTAATTTGTTGTCTATTGTGTAGTTGTTCATGCTCTGCAAGGTACTCAAAGAGTCAGAGCATATTGCATAGCAGTTGTGGTGTACTGTCAGTATGTAAGTGCTTGATAAATGGCGTATATTTCAGAACTGTAGGTGGAATAATAGTCAGGTAGCCGTTGCTGTAGAATTCTATCAGGAGTTATTATTGCACATCCAGTACCAGGATCCGTTTTCGATCCATCAGTGTAAATAATTTGATAATTGGGGAAATTGTTGCACATTTCATAAAATAGTGTTTGATAAACAATTGCTGCGGTATTCCATTTCTGGTGAAATGTTAGGTCGGTATATATTTTGGGAATTTTGAGGTTCCAGTATGGTCCTTCAAGGAAGTCCCTGGTCATTGTGGGCGGGATCTTTATGCTGTTAGTATTTAAATAGTTAGCAAGTCGTTGATAGAAAGGTAAGGAGTGCTTTTTGTATGACAGGTCTTGTTGGTTTCTGCATTGGGACAAACATATGAATGGATACTTGAATGAGGTCTTGCTGCTATTTTGATTCCATATTTTATGCTTAATTGTATTCTTCTGGTGCTTAACGGTAATAATATGCTTTATTCTTAAAATTAATAGTTTTTGGCATTCACTGTTCCACCAAGGAACTGTTTTCTTGTATGGGGCTATTGTAGGTATAGAAATATTTACAGATTTTAGAATAAGTTCATTGAAATTTTTAATTACTTCATTAATGTTAGTATGAATATATTCAGTGGCAGGCATCAGCTGGGTTATTTCTTTGGTTATAAAACTCTTAAATGTATTCCAATTAGCCTTTTTAAAATTAAATTTTGGCGTGAATGTGGTTTTCTGAGGACTGTCACTCAGTTGAGTAAGAATAATAGGAAAGTGATCATTATTTCCTTGAGGTTCTTTATAAATGAACTATTCAAACAAATCTGGTATGGAGCTGAGTGTTCCATAAGCTAGACTGAAATGAGTAGGCTCCAGTGTATTGAGTAGAATTCGGTCTAAATCGTTTATAAACTGTTCAATGAGTTTTCCTCGTGAATTGGTGAAGCTGCTTCCCCATAGTGTGTTGTGACTGTTTAAATCTCCGAGAATAAGGTAAAGACGGGGTAGTTGTTGCTCCAGTTCATTTAAGTTTTACAAGATCTACACTGTGGCTATTGGGGAGATATATATTACATATACATAGTTCTACTGTCAAAGGAACAGAAACTGCAGTAGTCTCTAAAGTAGTATTGAGCGAGATAGCACTTTGCTGCAGTGTTTCGTTAACATAGATGACTACTCCACCGCTGGCATGTGTACATTCTTCTCGATTTTTGTTATATGTATTCTAGCCTCTTAATGGAGCAACATAATCATGCTCAAAATTGGCTTCTTGTGCACAAACAACTACTGGGTTATGTTTATTAAGTAAGAGTTGGAGGTGTTCCAGTTGAGAATGAAATTCATTTATGTTCCATTGTAATATGTTGAGTTCCATTATATGTTATGGTTTTTATTTTTAAGGTTTTCTGTATATAGGGCTTCAGTTAGATGGTGTTAGCAAAAGCTTCTACTACATAACCATCAAAATGTTTAAGAAACTGTGTTTTTTCTATTTATTTCGGAAAGCAGTTTCTTTCCTATACGGGTGTTTTCATTTTTCATTGTTCTATTGGTAAATAAGGGATGAAGATTTTTGACTGAATCCAGGAGTCCTTTGAAGTCATCAGTGTAGCTAAGCGCAAGTGATATTATATCAGATGCTCCAACAGTATTTTCAAAAAAGCTTTTAAACTGGAGGTAATTTAAAACGTAGTCGTCCGGTCTTTCTTCCATGGTACTTTTTATTACAGGTATCTGGTCAATTATGAGCGAGAGGGTGTCAATCTTTTTTGGCTTTTTGTGTATATGTTTGTTTAGTAGGTTAGGTTCTGTTTTTTCTGTCTCATCTAAAATAATTAAAGATGAGTCAGATAGGTTTTCCTAATCATCGGTTGCAGATTCAGTATACTTACCTGATGTTGAAATAGGTCGCCTTTTGGCCCCTGTCTTAAGGTTTTGCCCTAAAGGAGGGAAGTTCAATTCTGTGTTAAGTTGTGGCAATGGTGTCGAAGGAGGTTCAGACTGGGAGGTGCCATTTTTTTTGTATAGAAACAGTTTCTAGTGACACGTTTTCTGTGTCAGTTTTAATTATCTCTGCGTTGTATTTAGTTTTGTCATTTACTGGCATGACTGTGGGGTCTACCAACTCTTTCAGATGAGCAGCTAACCATCTTATCATTTATTTCATCTAACGACTTGCACAGTTTAGCTAAATGTCCTTCCATTTTACATGAAAAGCAGGTAGGAACATCGGAAGAAAGGTATATCCAATAGGATATATCCTCATGGTTTATCTGTAAGATTTCAGGTAGCTTGGCAAAGTCATCAAGTTTTACATACATTTATCGGCGAAAGCTCATGATGTGTGTATATTCAGGGATATTTATTCCCGCCCTGATATACGATATAGATGATACAGGCTTAATTCTATGGGCCAGAAGGTGTAAACATAATACATACATCGATGCATCGACATAATACATCAACAGCATAATTGGGAATAACAGGACACACATGAGAGAGTATCACTCTTTTATTTCTAGTGAGAAGCGGCCTAATTTCCAAATACAAGTTGTCCACCTTTATTTTTTGGGTGTTTAGATATCAGTTCATCTACTAGCTTTTTACTGGCGAGGTAGATACAGATTCTGCAGTTCGATATTCGAGATACAAATCGAATGTTGCTGGGGTTGGTTAGGTTACCTATTGCTGTTACATACTCTTTAGGTGCTATGCCGTCGTGGGCTTCGATTATTATGGCTTGTTCTTTATTGGGTCCCGTTTGAGTTATATCTGAATAAATAGGAGCTGAGTTATACATTATGGGGTTGTTCACATTGCTTTTTTCAGCATCTTGTTTTGGTAGGCCTGTGACCGCCATAGAAGAGCAAAACTGTTGATTTTGTGTGAATATTGATGCGCAGTTGTTTAATCAACAACTGGCATATATTTTCACTAACCTCAGCCCTGACGCTGATAGAACTTTATTGAATTACTACTGAAATATAATTGTAACAAGGTTACCTTTATTTAAACAGCAACTGCAGTAGACGTTCTTGTATAATTGGTAAAATAACTACATATAACACTGTTGCTCTTGAAATATAACTCTTAGAACAGGAGTATTACAAGTTCTGATAAGCCTAGGCCACGACCTTCACTTGTTCTGAAGTACCATTTTGTTACAGATAACAACTGTCTTTAAATGCCATACTGCTTAAAGGTAATGCAGAGAAACAATTGAATACCGGCAAGACATTACAGAAATGACTTTCCTTTAAGGTTTACCACTTATACAAAATTGTATAAAATGCCACGTGATTGAACTGGATTAAACAGACTTATTTCACAAAATTCAAGGTATACTTTTCTATGTCATGTATGTGATTTAAATATATAGTATTTTATCAATATCGTTGCAGCTATTGGTGCAAATTAAAAATTTTCCCGTAAAACGAATTCTGATGGCGCTTTTACTGGTAATCTTTGTGATATATCTGAGGAAGATTTTAAAGTATGAGATCTATACAACCTATTTTCAGGCGCGGACACAAAATAACATGTCTGTAATAATAGTAACTTTTGGGATTAGGGCCTCAAAACACGCATTTACTTGCAATTATTACTACGAATTGGATTTCCAAAGCACTAAAACCAAGAAGGAAGGACTTAACGTTGAACAATCCGCGTTATAGTTACATAGTAGGCTTTGTATGCCCGCCTCAGTAGCGTAGACGGTAGCGTGCTTTGCTCACGTACAAGAGCTCCCAAGTTTGTAACCCTGTCAGAGTTAATTATCTGTATAAGGACTTACCGGGGTTTCACTTAACCTGAAAGACGAATGTCTGCTATCTCTAAGCCCTATGTACCCTGTACTCATTCGAACATCATTTGACTCATCGTCCGATATGACTTAACCTTGGACGTTTTCCCTTATCTGAATCATGAATATTTGCTAACTCTAAGGACTATGGACCCTGAATTCATTTGAATATCATTTCATTAATCGTTCAATATGACATAACTTTGCAGATTTTGACCATATCTTTAAAAGCGAATATCGGGTAACTCTAAACTCTATGGACGCTGAACTCATTTGAACATCATTTCATTCATCGTCCGATATGACCTAACGTTGGACGTTTCCCTTAGCTTGAAAGATAAATTTCTGGTAACCCTAAGCTCTATGTACCTTGGCTCGTCTGAATATCATTTCATTCATCGTCCGATTTGAGTTAACGTTGGACGTTTTCCCTTTTCCTGAAACAGGAATGTGCAGTTACTCTAACCCCTGTGTATCCTGTACTCATTTGAACATCAATTCATTCATTGTCCGATATGACCTAACGTTGGACGTTTTCCCTTTTCCTGAAAGAGGAATGTGCAGTAACTCTAACCTCTGTGTATCCTGTACTCATTTGAACATCATTTCATTCATCGTCCGATATGAGTTGGGTTTGGAGGCTTTCCCTTATCCTTATATTCGAATGCCGGACAATTCTAAGCTCTATGGACTCTGAACTCATTTGAACATCATGCAATTCATTGTCCGATCCGTTCTCGAGGTTTTGCGACACTATCAAACGTCAATTCATTTCCATATATTAGAAGATTATTTTTTGTTTGATTTTATGGAGATATGCTATTAAGGGCAAGTCGGTGTTTATTTGTAGTGATAGAACGTTAGTACCATTTTTATTTCTTCTTAATGGCAGATTGTACAGTATTGTGACTGTGGGTTCGTGAAATCAAAAGTCCAAGTTACAAACACAAAAATTGTACTTTATTTCCGTAGAAATACGCTGCGTACACATACACAATACAACATACAAGCTCAACAAACACAGCCGCTTACCAGCACGCGTTCAGTTACCACTGACTCTCTTTGCCATGTGGTGCTTACTAGCTGTATAGAGCCAGAAGGTTATTGCTGCGTGCCCACCCGTTAAGGGGTTTACCGCAGGTAAGGTAGATTTCGGGATGTTGTAGGGTGAAATGTGGGTTTTTCAGAAAGGTGTTATTTATGAGGTTACAAGATGTACCTAGGGGTTGAAGGACAGGATGCAACACCTTGCACACTGGTGTTTTTATTTGTTTTACTTTGGGGAAATAATTTTGATGCCAAGCAGCTTGGAAGGATTATGTGGAGCTCAGCTTTAGCTGCTGTTCGGATTAGCTCCTAGGTTATCTCGGATGCCGACAAGCCATGGGGGTAACCGGTGCTTTCTAGAACGACGTATAGTGGGGTCATAATCTCCCAAGGATCTGACAAGGGCGCTTCTATGATTAGGTAAACTGGCGTATAATTTCGATGCCCGGCGCCTAATTTCATCCTCCACGTATGGAAGACTCGAGGCCTCGTCAAGCAACCTGGTAGGAGGGAATCTCTTGGCAGGGAGGCTGCATTTTTAAAGTTTTTTCTAACATTCCAGAAATTTCTCAAACAATCGAGATCGGCTAGAACAAAGGCGAACTCTTGCGAAATAGGTCTGCTTCCGCCCACCATTTCGGCAAGCTTTTGTCTCAACACTGTACTACCGTCTCTTTGATCTTGTTACCCGCGCTGCCTCCAATCAACAATGACCTGGCGATAGTATTTTCAAGGTACGATTTTGGAATACTTGTGCTGGAGAAATGTGTCAGAGCTATGAAGGCATGAACCTCAAAATATGAGTGTACCAACATTCCCAAAATTAAACTTACTTTGAAGGGACAGACACGAAGTAATAGCTGACAGCAGACTTGCTTTATAACAGTAGTACACTGTCTTTCAAATATTACGAGAGCATTATATGTCTTAGTGACTTCAGTGAACAAGGTTCTTCTAGTTTATGTCTATTTATTGATAAAAATCGCAAATAATGATTAAGGTCATTACTAAAGTCTTATGAGTTTTTTTTATTTCCAACATAACGCAATGTTTATATATCTTGAATGGATAGAGTCGACATGAAAAATTCAATGCCAATGCCGGGATTTAGACCACGGATCTCCCGGTTTCCGTCCAGTTGCTCTTACCCATCGAGCTACAATGGCCAACTTGCCGTCATAACATTAAATTCTTCATGTGACTCGTATATTTCCGCGGTACACTACTAGGGGCTCTCGTATCCGAGATACACCGCTTGTGGCGACTTACTAAAGTAATTACTTGAGTCCTAAGCTTCATCATTTAACTCTTATTGTTTTATTTAATTGATTGAAATTAATCATTTCTTCACACTATGCGTATATAGGCTAAGGTCTTTGTTAGAATCAACATGAAAAATTCAATTGGCCATGGCCATGGTAGCTATGGACCCTGGACTCATTTGAATATCGTTTTATTGATCGTAGGATATGAGCTAAAGTTTCAGGTTTTCTCTTATCCTCAGGGATGAATGTCTAGGAACCCTAAGCTTTATGGACCCTGGACTCATTTGAACATCATTTCATTTATCGTCGGATATGACCTAAAGTTTCAGGTTTTCTCTTATCCTCAGGGATGAATGTCTAGTTACCCTAAGCTTTATGGACCCTGGACTCATTTGAACATCATTTCATTTATCGTCGGATATGACCTAACGTTTCAGGTTTTCTCTTATCCTCAGGGATGAATGTCTATGTACCCTAAGCTTTATGGACCCTGCACTCATTTGAATATCACTTCATTCATCGCCGATATGATTTAAAGTTGGAGATTTTCTCTTTTACTAAGAGATGAATGTTTGTTACTCTAAGCTTTATGGACCCTGGACTCATTTGAATATCATTTCATTCATCGTCCGTTATGACTTAAAGTTGGAGTTTCCAGCAGTTGGAGTTTCCAGCAGTTGGAGTTTCCAGCAGTTGGAGTTTCCAGCAGTTTCAGTTGGAGCTGGTATCCAGCACTACACTTTAAATTAAAGTTTATTAAATTTTGTCAATATTTAAATTATTTTAAACATAATATTAGGCTAGTTTAGTAAATTGATTGTTGAAATGAATGAGTCAGACTGAAAAATTCAATGCCTTGGCCTAGATTTTTCCTTCTGACTCTATCATTCCATACTTTAGCCCACACTCGGCCAGTGTGAAAGAACAATTAATTTTGAAATTGATACTTATTAAGTGTATATATATTAGTGCTGCTTTATTTAATCGATTAACCAAAACGGTTACTCGATTAATACATTATTTGAGATTAAAAATTAAAAAATATTAATCGAGTAATCGAATCGATTAAACTTAATCGATTACAATAAATATTATTCAAAACTCTTTTTGCCAAATGTGTCCCTCTTTGTTTTGATGTATTGCTTCCAACGGAAACAGCCTTCCAACGCATCAAGCTTTCACTAGACGTAATGTTCTTTGAACTTTGAGATAATATAACTCCTGATACCTAAAAGAAATCAATGTGCACCCTGAGAAAGTCTAAGTAACACTTCTGTTGTGAAATATTCTAAGAGGCACATAGCTACTTATGGATGCTGACAGAGAGCTTTCTTTTCTTACAGCTTGTGTGTGTCAACATATCGTATGCAACTGATTATTTATCACTTGCTAGCAAAACCTGAACTGTACAACCTTGAACCGAACACTTCGATTACGTAGCTACGGAAACATTAGCAGATTCCTCTTCTCAGGGCTGGTGGTGGTGGGGTTACTTTGCTGTTAACTGCAGTGAGCCAGTTACGTCTCTGAGTTCATGATAGTGAGTGAAAGTTTTGTGTTAAAAGGTTAAAATAAGGAAAAAGGTTATAAAAACAACTGCATGTCAGTCTCACAAATGTTAGTAGATATTGGTGTAATACGTTACTAAATAGTTACTTACAAAATTACTGTAGATCTAATTCAATACATATGTAAAGCAGGTGCACTTGATGCAAACACAAATTTTGAATCTAAATATTTAAAAGTTTTATAAATAATGAAACGTACCGAGTATTAAATTCCTTTATATAATCCTTACACCTCATTTTTGAAGAGATAATATCTCGATTAATCGATAGATCAATCGATTAAATTAATACGGTTAATCGATTAAAAATTGATCGATCTACAGCACTATATATATTCCTGAAGGAGTATTAGAATACTTTTTACAAGGGCCAGTACTGAAAGTCATATGAGTCAGATTTGTGTGTCCTTCCTCCCGGGGATGCCCAGAAGGTCGCAGTGTCGAATCTCCTCACAGTCATTTCATCCAAATTTGACTACATAGTATACTATAATATGGTCAGTTTATTTTTCACGCCAGTTTCTATGGTAAATAAAAATTAGTACATGTAGTGACGTTTGATAAGGCCAAATTGAGGTTAAAATGTTTTCGGAAGTTAAATAATGCATTTTCTTACATCTGTTATATCAGTTTAATTAAAGGCAGCTGTAAGGAGGGTCATTAGCAGACGCACATAGTTTTGGCACTGTATTCTTAAGTAACGGTTCTGCTTCCAAGTTGAAAAAATAATTTTGAATGTTGGCCAAACAATTAACTACATCGTGTTTATTTTCAAAGTAAAATCTTCCCTGTTATCTTCAAAGTCTTGACTTGGTACAGCATTTATACAAATTTTTTACTATCTTTCCAATAGTGTAGGTGAGGGGAAGGTTGCCTTTTTTATTTATACTCACATAACTTTCTCCACCCACCGTTGTTTGTAATTTTTTCTGCTACCTAGGTAAAGTAATTAGAGCAAGTATTGTATTCCATCCAAAAATTCGATACGATTCCCCGGAAATGCGTGTTTAGACACCTTCAATGGAGTACGAGGGCTGTTCAATAAAGAATGATCAACATTTTTTGACAACCTACCTTTACTCATCCTCATAATTATGATAGGCCCAGTCCTGAATTTTAGTGGAAAAAAATTATGATAGTAAAAACATTATTATCTCATCCCTCGCATAAATGGTAATCGTTCACCAATAGACAAAAGCTTAATACATAAAAATGCAGACTCCTTTGTTACACACAATCTGTTACAAATAATGGTTTTTGTGGCACATGATATTTTTCGAATGCTTTTAATTATGTTCGGGTTATTTGATAATTTTTTATTTTTAAAACTCCTATCCATTCTGAGTTCTCGAGATAAAAGTACAGTAAAAAAGCTCTTATTTGCTTTAAGAGCCCTTTTAGCAAGTGATGTCATATAAAATCCATAAGACATTTTTCTTTTAAATACCAATGCCTTAAAAGTGTATTATTTGTACAATAATTAAGGTGAGTTTGCTGGATGCTGGTTATCACTAGAGATCTTAACAATGGACTTCGTAGACCGTTTGACGAGGAAATCTTAAAATTTAGTTGCAGACCACCGTTAATTTTAATAATAGCAGTATTACAAATCAATATTTTCTTTTGTTTATAAATAGGTGAAAGAAATAAACTAAGTTATTTAATAGAATTTAAAAAAATTAAAGAGCATATAGGAATAACACCGGAGGGAATAGTGTAAATAATTAAATAAAGGAATTGAAAATACAAAAGGGACAGAATAATGCTAATACTGAAGTATTAAAATTTGGAAATATGTTTGGTTTATATAAGGGTGTCTTGTTTTATTTTGTATACTTGTTTTATATATTTTGCTCTGTTTACAATTTATGGTTGACTGCAGGTAGCTGTATCAATCTGAAATGTGTGTCGCTTATAAAACTAATAAACTGTATAATAACTTAGAATCAATGTCCTGCTCTTACAAATGAAGTTCCAGGGCGACATATTTCAGATTTAAACATATTTGTTTACCTATTTATCCATTTAGGGCCACTGCATGGAAAGGGTAGCTCATTTAAAAGATATTACTCGACAGAGCGTTGAGGCGTATCGACCTTGAGGTGACCACCGCTGTGATCGTCTCTTATCATATCTTAGCTGGTCGATTAAAAGAGTGAAATATTAGTAAATTGACGTACAGTAAGTTTCGAAACACAAATAGAGCAACGGGAAGGTGCGAGTGCCGGCCTCGGTAGAGTAGATGGCAGCGTGTCTGCCTCACGTTCAAGAGGTGCCGAGTTTGAATCTCGGTAAGAGAGAGTTAACTGGATAACGTTTTTAACGGAGCTTCCCCATATCCTGAAAAACGTAAGTCAAGTAACTCCAATCTCTATGGACCCTAAGCTCATTTGAGCATCATTTCACCAATTCCATTCATCGTCCATATGACTTAACGTTGGAGGAGGTTAATTACAAGGCAACAACAACAACAAAAATAGCTGCGTGTGTAAGTTTTTCCCTTATCCTGAAAGAAAAATGTCTGGCAACTCTAAGCTCTATGTACAACCTACTAATTTGAATATCATTTGTTTCCTCCTCGCAAATGACTTAAAGCTGGCAGTTTTCCGTTATGAAAAAGAATGTTGTCTTTAAACTCTAAGCTCTATGGAACCTGGACTCATTTGAACATCATTTGTTTCAACCTCGCAAACGACTTAAAGTTGGAAGTTTTCCGTTATACAAAAAGATTGTTCACTTTAAACTCTAAGATCAATGGAGCCTGTACTCATTTGAACATCATTTGTTTCCTCCTCGCAAATGACTTTAGTCTCCCGTTATCCATAAAGATTTTAATCCGTAAACTCTAAGCTCTATGGAGCCTGTACTCATTTAAATATTATTTGCAGCCTCCTCGCAAATAACTTAAAGCTGGCATATCTCCATTATTCAAAAAGATTGTTATTTTCAAACTCTAAGCTCTGTGGAGCCGGTACTCATTTGAGCATCATTTGTTTCATCCTCGCAAATGACTTACAGTTAGAAGTTTTCCATTTCACCAAAAGATTGTTATCTTTAAACTCTAAGCTCTATGAAGCCTGTACTCACTGAATATCATTTGTTTCATCCTCGCAAATGACTTACCGTTTGATGTTTTCCATTATCCCAAAAGATTGTTATCTATAAACTCTAAGCTCTATGGAGCCTGTTCTCATTTGAACATCATTTGTTTCATCCTCGCAAATGACTTACAGTTGGGAGTTTTCCATGATCCATAAGGATTGTTGTCTTTAAACCCTAAGTTCTATGGAGCCTGTACTCATTTGAGCAGCATTTGTTTCATCCTCGCAAATGCCTTAAAGCTGAAGGTTTTCCGTTATCCAAAAAGATTGTTGTCTATAAACTATAAGTTCTATGGAGCCTGTACTCATTTGAGCAGCATTTGTTTCATCCTTGCAAATGACTTAAAATTGGAAGTTTTCCATTATCTCAAAAGACTGTTATCTTTAAACTATAACCTCTATGGAGCCTGGACTCATTTGAACAGCATTCGTTTCATCCTCGCAAATGACTTAAAATTTGAAGTTTTCCATTATCCCAAAAGATTGTTATCTTTAAACTCTAAGCTCTATAGAGCCTGGACTCATTTGAACAACATTTGTATCATCATCGCAAATGACTTTAAGTTAGAAGTTTTCCATTATCCCAAAAGACTGTTATATTTAAACTCTAAGCTCTATGGGGTCTTTATTCATCTGTACATCATTTGCTTCATACTCGCAAATAAATTAAAGCTGGTAGTTTTCCATTATCCCAAAAGATTGTTATTTTTAAAATCTAAGCTCTATGGAGCCTGTACTTATTTGAGCAGCATTTGTTTCAGCCTCGCAAATGACTAAAGTTTTAAGTTTTCCGTTATCCAAAAAGATTGTTGTCTTTAACCCTAAGCTCTATGGAGCCTTTACTCATTTGAACATCATTTGTTTCATCCTAGCAAATGACTTACAGTTGGAGGTTTTCTATTGTCCCAAAGGATTGTTATCTTTAAACTCTAGGCTCTATGGAGCCTTTAGTCATTTGAACATCATTTGTTTCATCCTCGCAAATGACTTACAGTTGGAAGTTTTCCATTGTCCCAAAAGATTGTTATCTTTAAACTCTAGGCTCTATGGAGCCTGTACTGATTTGAACATCATTTGTTTCATCCTCGAAAACGACTTTAAGCTGGAAGTTTTCCGTGATCCACAAAGACTGTTGTCTTTAAACTCTAGGATCAAAGGAGCCTGTACTCATTTGTACATCATTTGTTTAATCGCCGAAAATGACTTAAACGTGGAAGTTTTCCGTTGTCCAAAAAGATTGTTATCTTTAAACTCTAAGCTCTATGGAGCCTGTAATAATTTAAAATTCAATTGTTTTATCATCACAAATGACAAAGCTGAAGATCTCCCTTTTCTAAAATGATTGTTAACCTGTAACTTTAAGCTTTATAGGGCCAGTGCCCTTTTAAATTTCATTTGCTTCATGCACCAAAATAACTTAATGTTGGAGGTTTTCTCTTATTATAAAGGATTGTCAGTTGTTTATTCTGAGCTGTTTGGAGCTTGGACACATTTAAACTTCATTTGTTTCACTATTCTATATGACTTAATGTTGGAGTTGTTCTCTTTTCCAAAAAGAGTGTTATCTTTGAACTCAAAGCACTATGGAGCCTGTATTCATGTGAACTTCATTTGTTTCAGTCTTGCAAGTGACTTAAAATTGTAGGTTTTGGCTTATTTAAAAAGATGGTTATTCTTAAATTCTAAGATCTATGGAGCCTGTACTCATTTGAAAATCATTTGTTTCATCACTTCAAATGCCTTATACCTGGAAGTCTTCCGTTATCCAAAAAGATTGTTGTCTTTAAACTCTAAGCTCTATGGAGCCTGTACTCATTTGAACAGCATTTGTTTCATCCTCGCAAAACACTTAAAGTTGGAAGTTTTCCATTATCCCAAAATATTGTTATCTTTAAACTCTAACCTCTATGGAGCCTGTACTCATTTGAACAGCATTTGTTTCATCCTCGCAAATGACTTACAGTTGGAAGTTTTCCATTGTCCCAAAAGATTGTTTTCTTTTAACTCTAGGATCAATGGAGCCTGAACTCATTAGAACAGCATTTGTTTCATCCTCGCACATGACTTAAAGCTGGAAGTTTTCCGTTATCCATAAAGATTGAAATTTTTAAACTCTAAGCTCAATGGAGCGTGTACTCATTTGTACATCATTTGTTTCATCTTCGCAAATGACTTAAAGTGGGAAGTTTTTCGTTATCCATTGAGATTGTTGTTTTAAAACTCTAAGGTCTATGGAGCCTGTACTCTTTTGAACATTATTTGTTTCATCCCCGCAAATGACAGAAAGCTGGAAGTTTTCCATTCTGCAAAAACATTGTTGTATTTAAACTGTAAGTTGTATTTAAACTGTAAGATCTGTGGAGCCTGTACTCATTTGAACATCATTTGTTTCATCTTCGCAAATGACTTAAAGTGGGAAGTTTTTCGTTATC
The DNA here is from genome assembly GCA_030765055.1 of Mantis religiosa. Classification (NCBI taxonomy): domain Eukaryota; kingdom Metazoa; phylum Arthropoda; class Insecta; order Mantodea; family Mantidae; genus Mantis; species Mantis religiosa. The sequence goes on from JAUKNK010000272.1 coordinate 265,180, forward strand.
CATTGAGATTCTTGTTTTTAAACTCTAAGCTCTATGGAGCCTGTACTCATTTGGACATCATTTGTATCATCCCTGCAAATGACTTAAAGCTGGAAGTTTCCCGTTAGGCAAAACATTGTTGTCTTCAAACTCTAAGCTCTATGGAGCCTGTACTCATTTGAACATCATTTGTTTCTTACTCCCAAATGACTTAAAGTTGAAAGTTTCTCATTATCCCAAAAGATTGTTATCTTTAAACTCTAACCTCGATGGAGCCTGTACTCAATCGAACATCATTTGTTTCATCTTCGCAAACGACATAAATCTGAAAGATATCCGTTATGCAAAAAGAATGTTATATTTAAACTCTAGGCTCTATGGAGCCTGTACTCATTTCAGCATCATTTGTTTCATCCTCGCAAATGACTTAAAGTTGGAATCTTTCCATTATCAATATAGATTGTTGTCCTGAAACTCTAAGCTCTATGGAGCCTGTACTCATTTGAACATCATTTGTTTCATCCTCGCAAATGACTTAAAGTTGGAAGTTTTCCATTACCCAAAATATTGTTGTCTTTAAACTCTAACCTCTATGGAGCCTGTACTCATTTGGACACCATTTGTTTCATCCTCGCAAATGAGTTAAAGTTGGAAGGTTTCCGTTAACCATAAAGATTGTTATCTTTAAACTTAAGCTCTATGGAGCCTGTACTCATTTGAACATCATTTGTTTCATCCTCGCAAATGACTTTGATTTGGAAGTTTTCCGTTAACCAAAAAGATTGTTCTCTTTAACTCGGCGCTCTATGGAGCCTGTACTCATTTGATCATCATTTGTTTCATCCTCGCAAAACACTGAGCATTGGAAGTCTTCCGTTATCCAAAAAGATTGTTGTCTTTATACTCTAAGCTCTATTGAGCCTGTACTCATTTAAACATCAGTTGTTTCCATCTCGCAAAAACTTAAAGTTGGAAGTTTTCGGTTATCCATAAAGTTTGTAATTTTTAAACTCTAAGCTCTATGGAGCCTGTACTCTTTTAAACATTATTTGTTTCATCCCTTAAAGTAGCTTTAAGCTGGAGGTTTTCCGTTATCCAAAAAGATTGCTGTCTTTAAACTCAAAGATCAATGGAGCCTGTACTCATTTGATTATCATTTGTCTCATTCTCGCAAATGGCTTAAATTTGGAATTTTTCCGTTGTCAACAAGGACTGTCATCTTTAAACACTAAACTCTATGGAGCCTGTACTCATTTGAACATTATTTGTTTCATCTTCGCAAATGACTTAGAGTGGGAAGTTTTTCGTTATTCATTGAGATTGTTGTTTTTAAACTCTAAGTTCTATGGAGCCTGTACTCATTTGAACATTATTTGTTTCATCCTCGCAAATGACTAAAAGCTGGAAGTTCTCCATTCTGCAAAAACATTGTTGTATTTAAACTCTAAGATCTGTGGAGCCTGTACTCATTTGGACATCATTTGTTTCATCCCTGCAAATGACTTAAAACTGGAAGTTTCCCGTTATGCAAAAACATTGTTGCCTTTAAACTCATAACTCTATGGAGCCTGTACTCATTTGGGCATTATTTCTTTCATAATCCACAATGACTTAAATTTGATAGTTTTCCATTTTCCCAAAAGAATGTTGTCATTAAACTCTAAGCTCTGTGGAGCCTGTACTTGATTTTAACATCATCTGTTTCATCATCCCAAATGACTTAAAGTTGAAAGCTTTCCGTTATGAGAAAAGATTGTTTTATTAAAACTCTAAGCTCTATGGAGCCTGTACTCATTTGAACATCATTTGTTTCATCCACCCAAATGACTTAAAGTTGAAAGTTTTTCATTATCACAAAAGATTGTTATATTTAAACTCTAAGCTCTATGGAGCCTGTACTCATTTGAGGATCATTTGTTTCATCCTCGCAAATGACTTAAAGTGGGAAGTCTTCCGTTATCCATAGAGATTGTTGTCTTTAACTCTAAGCTCTACGGAGCCTGTACTCAATTGAACATCATTTGCTTCATCCTCGCAAACGACTTAAAGCTGAAAGATTTCCGTTATGCAAATGTATGTTATCTTTAAACTCTAGGCTCCATGGAGCCTGAACTCATTTCAGCACCATTTGTTTCATCCTGGCAAATGACTTAAAGTTGGAAGTTTTCCGTTACCCAGAAAGATTGTTGTCATTAAACTCTAAGCTCTATGAAGCCTGTACTCATTTGAACGTCATTTGTTTCATCCTCGCAAATGACATAAAGTTGGAAGTTTTCCGTTACCCAGAAAGATTGTTGTCTTTAAACTCTAAGCTCTATGGAGACTGTACTCATTTGAACGTCATTTGTTTCAACCTCGCAAATGACTTACAGTTGGAAGTTTCTCGTTACCGAGAAAGATTGTTGTTTTTAAACTCTAAGCTCTATGGAGTCTGTACTCATTTGAACGTCATTTGTTTCATCCTCGCAAATGACTTTAAGTTGGAAGTTCTCCATTATCAATAAAGATTGTTGTCATTAAACTCTAAGCTCTATGGAGCCTGTACTCATTCGGACATATTTTGTTTAATCCTCGCAAATGACTTACATTTGGAAGTTTTACGTTACTCAAAAAGATTGTTCTCTTTAAACTCTAAGCTCTATGGAGCCTGTACTTGATATTAACATCATCTGTTTCATCATCCCAAATGACACAAAGCTGAAAGCTTTCCGTTATGAATAAAGATTGTTTTATTAAAACACTAAGCTCTATGGAGCCTGTACTCATTTGGATAGCATTTGTTTCATCCTCGCAAAAGACTTAAAGTTGGAAGTTTTCCATTATTCCAAAAGAATGTTATCTCTAAACTCTAAGCTCTATGGAGCCTGTACTCATTTGAACTTCATTTGCTTCATCCTCGCAAATGACTTACAGTTGGATGTTTTCCGTTATCCAAAAACATTGTTGTCTTTAAACTCTAAGCTCTATGGAACCTGTACTCATTTGAACATCATTTGTTTCCTCCTCGCAAATGACTTACAGTTGGAAGTTTTCCATTATTCCAAAATATTGTTATCTTTATACCCTAACCTCTATGGAGCCTGTACTCATTTGGACACCACTTGTTTCATCCTCATAAATGACTTAAACTTGGTAGCCTTCCATTACCCAAAATATTGTTATCTTTAGTCTCTAAACACTATGGAGCCTGTACTCATTTGAAAATCATTTGTTTCATCCTCGCAAATGAATTAAAGTTGGAAGGTTTCCGTTAACCATAAAGATTGTTATCTTTAAACTCTAAGCTCTATGGAGCCTGTACTCATTTGAACATCATTTGTTTCATCCTCGCAAATGACTTTGGTTTGGAAGTTTACCGTGATCCAAAAAGATTGTTGTCTTTAACTCTAAGCTCTACGGAGCTTGTACTCAATTGAACATCATTTGCTTCATCCTCGCAAACGACTTAAAGCTGAAAGATTTCCGTTATGCAAATGGATGTTATGTTTAAACTCTAGGCTCCATGGAGCCTGTACTCAATTCAGCATCATTTGTTTCATCCTCGCAAATGACTTAAAGTTGGAAGCTTTCCATTATCAATAAAGATTGTTGTCCTGACACTCTAAGCTCTATGGAGCCTGTACTCATTTGAACAGCATTTGTTTTATCCTGGCAAATGACTTAAAGTTGGAAGTTTTCCTTTACCCAGAAAGATTGTTGTCATTAAACTCTAAGCTCTATGAAGCCTGTACTCATTTGAACGTCATTTGTTTCATCCTCGCAAATGAATTAAAGTTGGAAGGTTTCCGTTAACCATAATGATTGTTATGTTTAAACTCTAAGCTCTATGGAGCCTGTACTCATTTGAACATCATTTGTTTCATCCTCGCAAATGACTTTGGTTTGGAAGTTTACCGTGATCCAAAAAGATGGTTGTCTTTAACTCTGAGTTCTATGAATCCTGTACTCATTTGATCATCATTTGTTTCATCCTCGCAAATGACTGAGTATTGGAAGTCTTCGTTATCCAAAAAGGATGTTGTCTTTATACTCTAAGCTTTATTGAGCCTGTACTCATTTAAACATCAGTTGTTTCCTCCTCGCAAATGACTTAAAGTTGGCAGCTTTACGTTATTCATAAACATTGTAATTTTTAAACTCTAAGCTCCATTGAGCCTGTACTCCTTTTAACATTATTTGTTTCATCCCTGAAAGGGACTTTAAGTTGGAAGTTTTCCATTAACCCAAAATATTGTTATCTTTAAACTGTAAGCTCTATGGAGCCTGTACTTATTTGAGCATCATTTGTTTTATCCTCGAAATTGACTTAAAGTTGGTAGCTTTCCATTACCCAAAATATTGTTATCTTTAAACTGTAAGCGCTATGGAGCCTGTGCTCATTTGAACATCATTTGTTTCATCTTCGCAGAGGACTTTAAGCTGAAAGTTTTCCGTTATGCAAAAAATTTTTGTCTTAAAACTGTAAGATAAATGGAGCCTGTACTCATTTGAACGTCATTTTTTTCAACCTCGCAAATGTCTTTCAGCTGAAGTTTTGCGTTATGCAAAATGATTATCTTTGAAATCTAAGCTCTATGGACTTTGTACTCTTTTGAACATCATTTCATTCATTGTCCGATATGATTTTGTATTTTTTCCTTCATCATGAAAAATTAATGTCTGACAACTCTAAGCTCTGTGGACCCTGTACTCATTTCAACATCAGTTAGTTTATCGTCCGATATGACATTGTAAGTTTTCCCTTATCCTATAAAGTGAATGTCTGGCAACTCTATGCTCTGTGGACCCTGTACTCATTTGTACGTCATGTCACTCATCGTCCGATATGACTTAACTTTGGAGGTTTTCCTTTATCCTGAAAGATGAATGTCTGGCAGCTCTAAGCTCTGTGGACCCTGTACTCATTTCAGCATCATTTCATTCATCGTCCGATATGACTTTGTACGTTTTCCCTTATCCTAAAAGGTGAGTGTCTGACAACTCTAAGCCTCGTGGACCCTGTACTCATTTGAACATCATTTCATTAATCTTCCGATATAACATTGTAGTTTTTCCCTTATCCTGAAAGATAAATGTCTGGCAACTCTAAGCTCTGTGGACCCTGTACTCATTTCAACATCAGTTCATTTATCGTCCGATATGACTTTGTAGATTTTCCCTTTCCCTGAAAGATGAATGTCTGGCAACTCTAAGCCCTGTGGACCCTGTACTCTTTTGAACATCATTTCATTCATCGTCCGATATAACTTTGTAGTTTTTCCCCTATCCTGAAAGATGAATGTCTTGCAACTCTAAGCTCTGTGGATCCTGTACTCATTTCAACATCATGTCATTCATTTTCCGATATGACTGTAGGTTTTCCCTTATCCTGAAAGATGAATGCCTGGCAACTCTAAGCTCTGTGGACCCTGTACTCATTTCAACATCAGTTCATTTATCGTCCGATATGACTTTGTAGGTTTTCCCTTACCCTGAAAGTTGAATGTCTGGTAACTCGAAGCTCTGTGGACCCTGTAACTATTTGAACATCATGTCATTCATCGTCCGATATGACCTAACTTTGTAGTTTTTCCCATATCCTGAAAGATTGATGTCTGGCAACTCTAAGCTCTGTGGACCCTGTACTCATTTCAACATCATTTCAATCAATGTCCGATATGCCTTTGTAGTTTTTCCCTTATCCTGAAAGATGAATGTCTGGCAACAAAAATTCTGTGGTCCCTGTACTCTTTTGAACATCATGTCATTTATCGTCCGATATGACTTAACGTTGTAGTTTTTCCCTTATCCTGAAAGATGAATGTCTGGTAACAAAAATTCTGTGAACCCTGTACTCATTTCAACATCATTTCATTCATCGTCCGATATGCCTTTGGAGGTTTTCCTTTATCCTGAAAAATGAATGTGTGGCAACTCTAAGCTTTGTGGACCCTGTACTCATTTCAACATTATTTGAGTCATTGTCCGATATGACTTTGTAGGTTTTACCTTATCCTGAAGGATGAATGTCTGGGAGCTCAAAGCTCTGTGGACCCTGTACTCATTTGAACATCATTTCATCCATCGTCCGATATGACTTAACTTTGGATGTTTTCACATAAATGGTAAGTCATGTTTAAGATAATTGCAAAGGTTTTGAGATTCCTATTTCAAACATAGCGCAATGTTTATACATCTTGTTGCTCACTGTCGACACAGAGAGACTGCCTCCTGTGAGGTATAAGAAAAAGGAAAACGTCTTTGGGGTAAAACAATTTTTAGAAGAGATGTCTAAAACTTTATATAAAATGAACCAATTGCCATCTGCTTAACCCTATGGACTTAGTACTGTGTATTTAATTGTGAAGGAGTATCATGCCATTGTGATCAAAAGATTTCCAATTAGTATCGAATGATACATACTTTAATGCAGATGGCTGTTAAAGGTATTGTCTGTTTATCAATAAAGATAGGAAACGTTGAATAGGGTAATTAATAATCTTAATGAATTTACAATTTCCAACGTAACGCAATGGTTATATGTTAGCTTTTGCATTTACTTACTTTATATTTGTTATTCTTTTTTGATATATTAGGAAACGGCAGGTGGTGCCATCTACACCTTAAATCCTTGAAATAGTTCATATTGGTGATTACAGATGGCAGTTGTACTTGAGTGATATTTGGCGGCTATATGGTTAAAACGGGCAATAATCTGATCTCTAAACTCAACACGCATTGCAATAAATTAAATTAATTGAATGGTAATCTGTATATGGACAAATACTTCCCGTAATATTTGTTGATCTCAGGGAAATGTCATTACATGCAATCACGTATTGTACAATAAAAAAGAAAAGAAAACGTGCACGATATTCCTTTGAGCAATCAGCGGAAAAGCGCCCCGTAACGGGATCGCTGTGTCTCTCTTTCTCCCCTCTATATATTTACAACAGCAATACTCCAGATCTTCTGGTCTCCGTCCAGCCGCTCTAACCATTGAGCTACTATGGCCAACGTGCCGAAAGACTTTAAATTCTCCAACTGACTCGTGTTTTTCCCGGTAAACCACTAGGAGTTCTAATAAACACATGAGACAACTACCTTAATGGTGACTTACTATGCTGTAAGAACTTTAAGACCCGGGCTTTATAGTTAACCACTATTAGGTCAATGACACTTGGTATTTAAGTGCAAGTAATGCGACTTAAACTCTTTTCAAGAAAATCCTCCAACAATGAACTTCTCTTTACATCGAAATTGTTACATTCTCTTTCTTCTGAATGCCTGGTCATGTACCTTTTTGTTGATGTGGACAACTTCTGAGATATTCTTTAGGGTTTGCCCGAATATTTAAATAATCTCCCTTCTCTCAGATGGAAAGTCTCTATTCATGCAAAGCGGCAACTTGTTCCCCCCCTCATAAAACTGTTTTTATCTGCTGACAAAGTGGTGGTGACTGTTTTCTGGGATAGTCATGGAGCTATATTAATAATTATCTTAAAAAGGAAAAGTCATTTATATGAGCATACCACGCATCATTTCTTAACAAGTTAAATGCAGAACTTGCGGGCAGACGGCCACATTTGCAGAGAAAGAAAATCCTGTTTCACCTAGACAAGGCACCGTCTCACATCTCAGCGGTTGCAATGGCCAGAATCCACGAGTTGCGGTTTGAACTGCTTGACTCACCAGATCTAGCCCCAAGTGACTTCATTTTGTTCCCTCGACGCATCGCTGGGGTAGTGTGTAGAGCTACAAGGAGACTATGTTGAAAAACGCCGAGTACTATTTGGACGGGTTACAGAGATGGAAGCATCGCTGGGAGAAGTGTGTAGAGCTACAAGGAGACTATGTTGAAAAACGCCGAGTACTATTTGAAAGGTTTGCAGAGACGGGATCATTGCTGGGAGAAGTGTGTAGAGTTACAAGGAGACTATGTTGCAAAACGCCGAGTACTATTTGGACCGGTTGGTACTATTCTCTCATCGCTGGGAGAAGTGTGTATAGCTACAAGGAGACTGTGTTGAAAAACGCTGAGTACTATTTGGACGGGTTACAGGGATGGAAGCATCGCTGGGAGAAGTTTGTAGAGTTACATGGAGAATATGTTGAAAAACGCCCAGTACTATTTGGACGGGTTACAGAGACGGGAGCATCGCTCGGAGAAGTGTGTAGAGCTACAAGGAGACTATGTTGAAAAACGCCGAGTACTATTTGGACGGGATACAGAGACGGGAGCATCACTGGGAGAAGTGTGTAGAGCTACAAGGAGACTATGTTGAAAAACGCCGAGTACTATTTGGACGGGTTACAGAGACGGGAGCATCGCTGGGAGAAGTGTGTTAAGTTACAAGGAGATTATGTTGAAAAACGCCGAGTACTATTTGGACGGTTTACAGATACGGGAGCATCGCTGGGAGAAGTGCGTAGAACTACAAGGAAACTATGTTGAAAAACGCCGAGTACTGTTTGGACGGGTTACAGAGACGGGAGCATCGCTTGGAGAAGTGTGTTGAGTTACAACGAGACTAGGTTGAAAAACGCCGAGTACTATTCGGACGTGTTACAGAACTGGGAGCATCGCTGGGAGAAGTGTGTAGAGCTACAAGGTGACTATGTTGAAAAACGCCGAGTATTATTTGGACGGGTTACAGAGATTGGGGGCATCGCTGGGAGAAGTGTGTAGAGTTACAAGGAAACTATGTTGAAAAACGCCGAGTACTATTTGGACGGGTTACAGAGATGGGAGTATCTTTGGGAAAAGTGTGTAGAGTTACAAGGGGACTATGTTGAAAAACGCCGAGTACTATTTGGACGGATTACAGAGATGGGAGCATCGCTGAGGGAAGTGTGTGGAGTTGCAAGGAGACTGTGCTGAAAAACGTGAACACTATTTGGACGGGTTACAGAGATAGGAGCATCGCTGGGAGAAGTTTGTAGAGTTACAAGGAGACTATGCTGAAAAACGCCGAGTACTATTTGGACGGGTTGCAGAGACGGGAACATCGCTGAGAGAAGTATGTTGAGTTACAAGGAGACTATGTTGCAAAACGCCGAGTACTATTTGGGCGAGTTACAGAGATGGGGGCATCGCTGGGAGAAGTATGTAGAGTTACAAGGAGACTATGTTGAAAAACGCCGAGTACTATTTGGACAGGATACAGAGATGGGAGCATCGCTGGGAGAAGTGTGTAGAGTTACAAGGAGACTATGTTGAAAAACGCCGAGTACTATTTGGACGGGTTTGAGAGATGGCAGCATCGCTGGTAGAATTGTGCAGTATTACAAGGAGACTATTATGAAAAACGCCGAGTACTAATTGGAACGGTAACATAGATGGGAGCATCGCTGGGAGAAATGTGTAGAATTACAAGGAGACTATGTTGAGAAACGCCGAGTACTATTTGGACGGGTTACAGAGATGATAGCATCGCTGGGAGAGGTGTGTAGAATTAAAAGGAGACTATTATGAAAGACGCCGAGTACTATTTGGACGGGTTACAGAGATGGAGCATCGCTGGGAGAAGTGTGTAGAGTTACGAGGAGACTATGTTGAAAAACGCCCAGTACTATTTGGACGGGTTACAGAGAAGGGAGCATCGCTGAGAGAAGTGTGTAGAGCTACAAGGAGACTATGTGGAAAAACATCGAGTTCTATTTGGACGGGTTACAGAGATGGAAGCATCGCTGGGAGAAGTGTGTAGAATTACAAGGAGACTGTGTTGAAAAACGCCGAGTACTATTTGGACGCCGAGTACTATACATTACACACGAGACGTTTTTGTGCAAAACGGGTTCCCAGGCTGTTGCTTCCCGAACAAATGGACATTCGCATGCAGGTCTGCATGCAGTTTAAGTTGACGTTAGGGGAAGATCCGGAGTTTCCTTCAAACGTGATCACTGCTAATGAAACTTGGCTACATCATTTTGACCCTGAGAGCAAACAGCAAAACTCAGTGTGGAAATCTCCTTCATCACCAACCCCACAAAAAGCTGAGAAAGTTATGGTCATCTCATTCTTTGATATTCATGGAATGGTTTATCATCATGTTGTAACTGCACACACATCAGTAGTTGGACAATAATGCAGGGATGTCCTGAAAAAATTGCAAGTCCATATCAGGTGCAAAAGACCGCATTTCCATGAAGCAGGTTGGATGCTGATCCAGGATAATGCGCGGCCGCATATCGCCAATGTTGTTGCTGAATATCGCAAAAATCAGCGTGATGTGCATCCCTCACCCTCCCTATGGTCCGGATTTATCTCCATGTGACTTTTTTCTATTCCCTAACTTGAAGAAACGCCTTCGAGGGAGGCATTATCCATCATTAGAAACAGTGGTGAAGGCTGCGGAGGCGATTTTGAAGGATCTCTTAAAAATGGTTTCCAGCATGTCTTTGAAGAATGGCAGAAAAGCTGAGAGAAGTGCATCGCATTCAGGGGAGACTATTTTGAGAAGGAGCATCAAAATTATGAGGATGAGTAAAGGTAGGTTGTCAAAAAAAATTGTGATCATTCTTTATTGAGCAGCCCTGGTAGTACATTTACTATTAGACGTATTCTGTGTTAAATACAGCAACTAGCCAGATGCTGATTATGAAGCATTTACGGCAATATAGAATGAGGTTGAAAAATGGAAGCAATCCACGTTTACTCTGACCTACTGTGCTACGATAACATGTTGGCAAGACGCTAAATTTCCTAACTGACTGCACTTTGTTGCCAAGTCAAATTTAAGGTTGATTTTGAATTTCCAGTGAAAAACACTGCGAGTTCCTCTTCATTATGCCCCACTTGAGGCTTAGGAACAATAAACCACAGGTTTCCGTATCGAATTCCCTCCGTAGTGTTCCTATTCCTGTTATTTTGCAACTGATAGTTTTCTCTTAAGTAAATAAATGTAAATAACTTACCGAGATGGTTGCAGTTATGGTCTCTTAATAGCTTTCGTTACTAATACAAGGATGAATAGTACAAACTGAATGAACACTGAGATGTCGGTATATGTTGCCTAGGTTTGGAGAAACAACTGAATGTGACTTGTCGAAAAATTCAACCAATATCAAATATTATTTCACATAAATTGTTCTTCCACATATAAGAAAACAACCTCATAACATATACCAACAATTCGAATTTATACATTGAAATGGTAATATCATTATCTTGAATGGTGGCATGAAAACCATACAACCGTTATCAGTGGGGCAAATTAAAATTATCAAAAAAGGGTCTGGTGTGAGGTATTTCCTTGCAAGATGAAGATGATGATGATTATTATTATTATTATTATTATTATTATTATTATTATTATTATTATTATTATTATTATTATTATTATTATTATTATTATTATTATTATTATTATTATTATTATTATTATTATTATTATTATTATTATTATTATTATTATTATTATTATTATTATTATTATTATTATTATTATTATTATTATTATTATTATTATTATTATTATTATTATTATTATTATTATTATTATTATTATTATTATTATTATTATTATTATTATTATTATTATTATTATTATTATTATTATTATTATTATTATTATTATTATTATTATTATTATTATTATTATTATTATTATTATTATTATTATTATTATTATTATTATTATTATTATTATTATTATTATTATTATTATTATTATTATTATTATTATTATTTTTATTATTATTATTATTATTATTATTATTATTATTATTATTATTATTATTATTATTATTATTATTATTATTATTATTATTATTATTATTATTATTATTATTATTATTATTATTATTATTATTATTATTATTATTATTATTATTATTATTATTATTATTATTATTATTATTATTATTATTATTATTATTATTATTATTATTATTATTATTATTATTATTATTATTATTATTATTATTATTATTATTATTATTATTATTATTATTATTATTATTATTATTATTATTATTATTATTATTATTATTATTATTATTATTATTATTATTATTATTATTATTATTATTATTATTATTATTATTATTATTATTATTATTATTATTATTATTATTATTATTATTATTATTATTATTATTATTATTATTATTATTATTATTATTATTATTATTATTATTATTATTATTATTATTATTATTATTATTATTATTATTATTATTATTATTATTATTATTATTATTATTATTATTATTATTATTATTATTATTATTATTATTATTATTATTATTATTATTATTATTATTATTATTATTATTATTATTATTATTATTATTATTATTATTATTATTATTATTATTATTATTATTATTATTATTATTATTATTATTATTATTATTATTATTATTATTATTATTATTATTATTATTATTATTATTATTATTATTATTATTATTATTATTATTATTATTATTATTATTATTATTATTATTATTATTATTATTATTATTATTATTATTATTATTATTATTATTATTATTATTATTATTATTATTATTATTATTATTATTATTATTATTATTATTATTATTATTATTATCACCTCTTTAAAAAGTGATTGTTCTTAGTGTCCTATTCCATATTGGAGTGAAAGACCGATAGGGGACCATTGGCTTTGCTTCTCTGTCGAAGGAACCCTTCAACCGCAATATTTGGAGCCACCGATGTTTGTGCTTACTAAGTTTGATGTGTAGAATATAATTTTTTAGCTTGGCTGTTCATACACACAAAAATGCGCGCGCGTCGTGTATCTAAAATGAGTGTTGTGGGGGTGGGGGGTCCGTGGTTTCAGAACATAAGTTTTGGTTGAAATTTCGACACCGGATTATTAGATGAAATACAGAACTCCACTGCCTACTGTAAGTACGTAGTAGAGAAAATAATAAGGTTTTGTAAGAATACTGTGGATTTTGTTAGATTAGAAGTGGAGGAGATTTTACGCTGAACCTACAGATACGTTATTGCATGTCAGACTCACTGGAGGAAGGGATGAGATGGTAGTACTCTATGGGCGTGCCGAAATCAGGGATAGGAGTGCGAGCCTCCGTGAGGGTCCTTAGAATAATCGCGCTGGTGGAACGGTCACCATGGATTTATCCTTGTTAATAGAAACCTCCCAGATAATGCACTGATTATTCCTGTAAGAGTAAGAGGGGTACTGACGGGCCTGCCGGTCGTGTGCTACGCACCAATGAACGCGTCACTTCAGCCAATGGAATTCGCAGGAATCACAAATGACAGATATATGTTCACTCCACGTGGAGTAAACAGTGCGTTATCTGAGAGATATCTATTATCAAAGGTAAATCCATGGTAACCTTTCGAACAGTGCCACTATATATCAGCCGGAGATTCTGCATTTTGACGCCAGGGTACGCCGTGCAGCCACCAGCCGTTGGAGTTCGATATCGGCCTGCCCCAGCACGCTACTAGGAGTAGAAAGTTTCCCTCTAAAATCAGGGAGGGACGTCAACACTGTCTCCTCTCCTTGTGGCTTACCAGTAAGGCAATACCTGGAGTCTAAGAAACCCCCGTTACAGGATGAACGCGGCTACATGTCAAACCACGCGGGATGGCTACTAGCCAGCTTCCTACATAGTATCGGAGTACATTACGTGTCTCCTAATGAACCTAATCTGCGATGGGTATCCGGAGCCACTGCCTCGTCGAGTCTAACCCAATCCGAACTGCCCAACGAGAGGTAATGCCAGAAGTACTACAGGTACTATGGGTCCGCACCCCTCACTATAATAACTGGAGGGGTGCGTATCGCTCCTTTAGTTGCGGAAAACCCCCACATGGCAGCACCACAGTAGCCCATCGTCGACAGTTCCCACCCTGAAAACCCCGAATCGAAATGAAAGTTAAACGAAATGACGGGACGGAAATTCATGCAAAGTAGAGTATCCAATCTAGCATTCACCTAGTGACCAAGAAAACCCTCGAGATTATTCGGTCACCAGGGATGAAAGCCGGAGCCTTCACAGTGCGTGTCCCAAGAGATACCGCTTAAGCAGCCCCGCTTGGTAGCAATAGTTGTGAAACAGACACACATATGAACGCTAAAGTGTAGAGAAAGTAGTCAGAATGTAGTTACCTTAGTAAAGACAGGTTCAGAGACAATGGTGTCCTCGCTTTCTGGTGGTGGAGGTTAAGCGACTCTCTTCAAACCTGAAACAAAACAATATACATTATTATGCTGTTCCCTTGTTTTTACAATATCCAATCAGATATGCCGTAGCATCTGTTCTCAAAACTGCGATATGAATTTTTTAATTTTTACAAATTTCACTCGTTTCAGCTGATTTTTTATAACATGTTTGTTTAAAATAATTGTAACAGAAATTATTTTCATTATTCGGTGTGTTCACCTTTATAATAAAATTATTTTCAAAAAATGGGAATGCTGCATCATATGGAATGCCCCAAGTAATACAAATTAGGAAGGTCTTGGGTTCTATGTTTGGAATATTGCTCAAGTATAGGCAAATTGCTGTTAAAATTAACACATTAACCTAATAATGTGCTAGGTGCGGTTAATGTGGTGTAGTTTTTCTGAAGTTCCAAGGTCGGTAGGCGAATGATGGGATAAATTATATACTGCCACGATACACGCCCTTGTAGAGCTAGGTGGGGTCGACACAGGTATCTTAAAAACTGTTTCTTTGCCACTGCCGCAATGTTACCGAATATGTTCAGTCTGGAAACGTTAGCGCTGTGTTTACCTCTTGGTTCATTAGACCAATAAACCCTTGGCCGCAATGCTCGTATCCTAACCCGCCGCTATTTCTTTTGTTTTCCCTTCTACTCGTCATCCAAACAGAATGAAATGTCTATGATCACTAGGGCCCGGAGGTTTAGCCAAAAATTGGCGAACTTATTTGTGCACGAGGTATACGAGGGTTGTCTGAAAAGTTTCTGACCTCAACATAAAGATGGCAGCACTCGTGAATAAAAGCTAGTGAATTTCGTTCACAATCTGTATACGGTTACTCACCAAAGTTTCAGCCATTTTGGACGCTCACTTGTTATGTAACAGTCGTTTGAGTGAGTTGATGTGTTTTTATGGAAATGGACAAAATCGAGTATCGAGCTATCATTAAATATTTGTTTTTGAAAGGCAATACACCTACCCATATCAAAGATGAGTTGGATTCTGTGTATGGGGACTCTGCGCCATCATTTACCACAGAGAAATTTTGTGCAGCTGAATTTTAAAGTGGTCGGCAGAGCTTGGGTGACGATACAAGTTCGGGACGTCGAAAAACTGCAACTATCGAAGAAATCATCGTCAAAGTTCATCAAATGGGCTAGATGAGCAGCGAGAGAGAGAGAGAGATAGCAGAGGCTACAAATATGTCAAAAGAACGTCTTTGTCATATATTAAATCAACATTTAGACGTGAGCAAGCTGTCCGTACGTTGGGTGCCTAGTTTGCTCATGTTAGACCAAAAACGTGTTCGAATGAACATTTCCAAAGCTCTATTGGCGCAGTTAAGGTGCAATAAATCCGAGTTTTGGCGCGATTAACTACAATATATGAAATTTGGATACACCATTATACGCCAGAAGCAAAAATACAGTCCAAACAATGGATTGCAGAGGGGAAATCGGCTACAAGAAAAGCAAAAGCTGTTTTACTTTCAGGCTGGAAAAGTAATGCCGACTGTTTTTTGTGACATAGTCATGTAGTTATTTTAATCGATTATCTTCAAAAAGGAGAAACCATTACAGGAGCATGCTAGACATCATTACCTGACAAGTTGAAGGCACAACTCGCGAAAAAACGGCCACATTTGCAGAAAAAGAACATCCTGTTTCACCAAGACAAAGCACAGTCTCACACCTCAACGTTTGCAATGGCGAAAATCCACGAATTTCGGTTTGAACTGCTTGACTCCCCAGACCTAGCCCCAACCGACTTCGTTTTGTTCCCTCATCTGAAAATTGCGTTCGGAGGACAGAGGTTTTTGTCAAATTAAGAGGCAACCACATTCGTGAACAATTATTTCGCAGAGAAAAACGCCGAGTACTATTTGGACGTGTTACAGAGATGGGAGCATCGCTAGGAGAAGTGTGTAGAGTTACAAGGAGACTACGTTGAAAAATAAAAACCTCTGAAAGAATGTCTTTTACCATTATTAGGTCGCAAATTTTTCAGACCAACCTCGTAATGTATTGTGTGGTACACAAACTTTGTAGTTCTGTCTGCTTCACTTTAAAGGATAACATTTTTGTGGAAGTACCATTTTGTTACAGATAAAACTATCTTTAAATGCCATACTGCTTAAAGGTAATGCAGAGAAACAATTGAATACCGGCAAGGCATTACAGAAATGACTTTCCTTTAAGGTTTACCACTTATACAAAATTGTATAAAATGCCTCGTGATTGAACTGGGTTAAACAAACTTATTTCACAAAATTCAAGGTATACTTTTCTATGTCACGTATGTGGTTTAAATATATGACATTTTTTATTTTATATCGTTATAGCCATTGGAGCAAATTAAAATTGTGTTTTACGTAAAAAGAATTGTGAAGACACATTTACTGGTAATCTTTGTGACACATATGAGGAAGATATTAAAGATTGAGGTCTATACAACCTATTTTCAGGGGCTTATACAAAATAACATATTCTGCTATAATATTACCTTTTATGTTTAGGGCCTCAAAACATGCATCTATTTGCAATTACTACATCGCATAGGATTTCCTAAGCACTAAAGCCAAGACGGAAGGACTTAACGTTGAACAATCTTCTTTATAGTTACATAGTATGCTTTGCATGCCCGCTTCAGTAACGTGGAGGGTAGCATGACTGCGTCCCATTCAAGAGCCTCCGAGTTTGAAACTCTGTCAGGGTTATTTATCTGGATAAGGATATTCCGGGGTTTTCCCTTAACCTGAAAGACGAATGTCTGCTATCTCTAAGCAATATGTAGCCTGGACTCATTGGAACGTCATTTCATTCATCGTCCGATATGACTTAACGTTGGAGGTTATCGCTTATACTGAAATATGAATTTCAAATAACTCTAAGCTCTATGTACCTTGTACTCATTTGAACATCATTTCATTCATCGTCCGATATGATTTAACTCACGAGGTTTTCCCTTATCCTGAAACAAGAATGTGCGGTAACTCAAACCTCTATGTATCAGGTACTCATTTGAACATCATTTCATTCATCCTCCGATATGATTTAACTCAGGAGGTTTTCCCTTATCCTGAAAGAACAATGTCTGGTAACACTAAGTTCTATGTATCCGGTACTAATTTGAACATCATTTCATTCATCGTCCGATATGATTTAACGTTAGAGGCTTTCCCTTAAGCTGAAAGATGAATGTCAAAGCGAAAACAGTAGATCTTAAGGGATAGTCAGATATTTTGATAGCCCGCCTCGGAAGCGTGTCTGCCTCCCGTTCTAGAGGTCCCGAGTTCGAACCTCAATCAGGGTGAGTTATCGAGATAAGTTTTTTTTTTCGAGATTTTCCCTTCCTGGTAGACGAATGTTGGGTTACTCTAAGCTCCATGGACCCTGGACTCATTTGAGCATCATTTCACCCATTCCATTCACGTCCGATATCACTTAACGTTGGAGGATGTACATTACACACAAAAAATATTTTCTGATAGCTGTGATACTGAAATTAAGGGATACAATGCATGAAGAACCACAAACGATTTCAAATGAATGTATATTTGTTGAAACGCGTGCACGTGCAGTCGAGTTCAATAGTTTTAACAAAAGAGACGGAATAAAACGGATTCTTAGCAGGAATTCTAAATGGTATAATATTGCTACGCATTTGTATTGAAATGTTTGGTATGGTATTCACAAATCCAAAGCTCGAGACTCGTTCCCTGTTTACACGATCTCCACTAGTAGCGCTGGTCTCTGTACAGCGAGTGATAGTTCACCCATTGTAATAAGTGGATGGCGCTGAGAGCCTAATCGCCTTTTATCAAACAACTTTTCGATCTGTTTTAAATATTTCAAAATAAAAACGCATGAGTGTATATATATATATATATATATATATATATATATATATATATATATATATGAATATTTAAAATGTGTCTGTACAAAGTAAAAAGGTAGGTTTTGTAAACGTTCTGGAGTCAATAAACCAAATAGTTGTACTTACTGTGGAACAGAATTATATATATTGTTATATAAGTGATATATATATGAATATTTACAATGTGTCTGTACAAACTAAAAAAGCAGGTTTTGTAAACGTTCTAGAGTAAATAAACCAAATAGGTGTACTACTGTGGAACAGAATTATATATATATATATATTCTTATATAAGTGATAAACTTTTAGCAACAAAAATGTATAAGACATTTCACTTATGATGACTCTAATTAGAAATTGAGTTCTACTGAGACCTTTGTTTAAATCTCTTAATTACTTTAAAGTTGTATGACATTACATAGGCAGTGCAATAAAACATACGAGGGGTCTACATATCTGAATAAAAATATTTACTGAGGTGTTATGTATTTCATCACCTATCACCTCCCCAAAAGTTAATTTCAAAACCTATGTACCTTCATTCACTCCATAACACTTCTAATTGTTAATTCCAAACACTGCATAGCGCAAGATGTAATCAAGTAAAGACACAGAAGCAACAGAGTAGTAACTTTTACACTTCAAATGCATGTGTCACATACATTGTCTATGCCAGGCTGGTTATCCATTTATTCCTTGTACTCCTGAGTACCTGAATTTCACTGCAACCAGTTTGACCTATATTACAACATATATTAATTTGTTTAAGAATATTTGAGCATCAAGCCCTGTCCAACCCACCACTTCCTCCCTGTCAGTTTTCCTTTTGGACCATATATGCAATATGAATTAAGCTAAGCCCCAGGTCATAGCTTCAATTAAATCAAACCATGCAGCAATTATTATCAAATGTCTAAATAAAGTAAACATAATATGGGATATTTGCCAACATGAATGATGGTGCAAATTTGTCACTTGCAGTTTTCTGGTTCGCGCTTCTACTAACAGTATAATATGTTACCTTTCATATAAGTTAAAACAGCTATTCTAGTCCACTGTATCAGAAGAATCTAAAGACACTGTCATTGCGCAAGTGTTATAGTATGGTTTGGATTTATTATTGCTCCAGTAAAATACACATGCTCCTATTCACAGAAATTCATACGTCAATATCACTTAACACCAATAATAATGTCGCCGATCCCATTGTTGGTTGTTGCCGTGGACTCCAGCAGTAGCCGGCGTGTGGAGAGATCTGAACTCTTGCCGAGAGAGAGAGAGTGAAACAGACAGAGATACTCTGTAGTTGCTAGCTGCCATCGTGATTGTTATCGAAAGGTTTACTGCACTCCAGAACAATTGCTGGGGTATAAGAAGCCTCACAATGTGTGATTTGAGACACTTGCGATTAGCAGTTGTTAACTGAGTGTGCAGCTGTGTAGAACTTTGAACTATCCCGCAGTGAATTATTTTGTTTGATTACGTGTGACAGACGAATTTGAGGACTGCGTTTGAAATCAATGGCCCGTCTGTGTTAAGTGCGTGAAAGTGACAAGTGTCAGTGAGAGTGGGCAAGTGACGATGACGATGGTGAGGACGCTTGCCAGAATGACGACGAGCTTCTCATCATCCTTATGGAATAATCAGGTACTTGTATTGCTATTTACTTGGGTTTACTAAATAGCAATATCTGTTTGGATTTTAACCTTGCTCTCCCTAACACCATACGCTCGGTATGTCGGAACCCTCCCCTTTGTCCATTTGACATGATCTGGCGTCTACAACTACAAATAAAATGACAAACTGTAATGTGTAGACCGAGTGCATTATAGTTGAAGGTCGTTTAAAAAGTGATAATTTATTAACAAACAGCGATACCAGCTCACAAACAAAAGCGCGACGAACTTATGCATCAACCTAAGACGATACAATATAGTGTTAAACTAAATGACTATTACTCGGCCAGCAAGCCCGCGTACCCTAAAGTGCCAACCTTGATATTTCGTGGCACAGGTGATCGCGGTATAGAGTCTTTGGCGTTTAGGTGGGTAAACACCGAACGGTAACAAGTAAACAACAAGATAGTAGGAGTCAAATATGTAAATATAATAAACGGCCGTTCTAGAACGTTTTCGTCACATTACCTGAAAAATGAGCTTTAGATTACGTATAATACTGCTACGGATTTGTATTGAAATCTTTGATATGGTATTTACAAATCCAAAGCCCGAGACTCGTTCCGTGTTTCCACGATCTCCACCAGTAGCGCTGGTCTCTGTACAGTGAGTGATACTTCACCCATTGTAAAAAGTAGATGGCGCTGAGAGACTAATCGCGTTTTATAACACAAATCTTCGATTTGTTTTAAGTATTCCAAAAGAAAAACGTATGAGTGTATTATATATATATATATATATATGTATTTGAATATTTACAATGTGTTTGTATAAACTAAAAAAGGAGGTTTTATAAAATTTTAGAGTAAATAAAGGAAATATGTACCTACTGTGGAACACAATTATATGAATTCTAATACAAGTGATACACATTTAGTAACAAATATGTTTAAGACATTTCACTTCTGATAACTCAAACTAGATATTGAGTTCTATTGAGACTTTTGTTTAAATCTCTTAATTACTTTAAAGTTGTATGACATTACATAGGCAGTGCAATAAAACATACAAGGGGTCTACATATCAGAATAAAAATGTTTACTGAGGTGTTATGTATTTCATCACGTATCACCCCCCCCCCCCAAAAGTTAATTTCAAAACCTATGTAACTTCTTTCACTTCATAATACTTCTATTTGTTAATTCCAAACACTGCATAGGGCAAGATGAAATCAAGTAAAGACACAGAATTAACAGAGTAGTAACTTTTACAGTTCATATGCATGTGTCACATACATTGTCTATGCCAGGCTGGTTATCCATTTATTCCTTGTACTCCTGAGTACCTGAATTTCACTGCAACCAGTTTCACCGATATTCCAACATATATTTATTTGTCACTTTCTCCCAGTCAGTTTTCCTTTTGGACCATATATGCAATACGTATTAAGCTAAGCCCCAGGTCATAGCTTCAATAAAATCAAACCATGCAGCAATGTTTACCAAATGTGTAAATAAAGTAAACATAATATGAAATATTTGCCAACATATATGATGGTGCAATTTTGTCACTTGCAGCTTTCTGGTTTCGCCTTCTACTACTCAGTATAATATGTTCCCTTTCATATAAGTTAAAACAGCTATTCTAGTCCACTGTATCAGAAGAAGCTAAAATACTGTCATTGCGCAAGTGTTATAGTCTGGTTTGAATTTATTATTGCTTCAGTACAATACACATGCTTCTATTCACAGCATTTCTTACGTCAAAATCACTTTACATTAAAATTATGTTGCCGATCCCATTGTCGGTTGGTGCCGCGGCCTCCAGCAGCAGCCGGCGTGTGGGAGAGATCTGGATGCTTGCCGAGAGAGAGAGAGAGAGAGAGAGAGAGAGAGAGAGAGAGAGAGAGAGAGAGAGAGAGAGAGAGAGGAGAGAGAGAGAAGCAGACATTGTCTGGATATCCTGGCTGCCATCGTGACTGTTATCGAACGGTTTACTGCACTCTAGAACAATTGCTGGGGTATAAAAAGCCTCACAAGGTGTGATTGGAGACACTTGCGATTTGCAGTCGTTAACTGAGTGTGCAGCTGTGTAGACCATTGATCTATACCGTAGTGCACTCAATTGTTTGTTTACCTGTGACAGACGACTTTGAGTACTGAGTTTGAAATCAGTGGGCCGTCTGTGTTAAATGTGTGAAAGTGACAAGTGACTGTGACAGTGGGCAAGTGACGGTGACGATGGTGAGGACGCTTGCCAGAATGACGACGAGCTTCTCATCATCCTTATGGAATAATCAGGTACATTAACTTGTATTGATATTTACTTGGGTTTACTAAATAGCAACATCTGTTTCAATTTTAAACAGAAGAGCTTACTTGCTCTCGCTAACACGCAACGCTCTGTATGTCGGAACCCTCCCCTTTGTCCTTTTGTCCCTATCTGGCGTCTACAACTACAAATAAAATGACAAACTGTAATGTGTAAATCGAGTGCATTATAGTTG
The DNA here is from genome assembly GCA_030765055.1 of Mantis religiosa. Lineage (NCBI taxonomy): Eukaryota > Metazoa > Arthropoda > Insecta > Mantodea > Mantidae > Mantis > Mantis religiosa. Next base: position 287,313 of record JAUKNK010000272.1, read on the forward strand.
AAGGTCATTTAAAAAGTGGTCATTGATTCATAAACAGCGATACCAGCTCACAAAACAAAAACGCGGCGAATTTATGCATCAACCTAAAACGATACAATACAGTGTTAAAGTAAATGACTATTACTCGGCCAGCAAGCCCGCGTACCCTAAAGTGCCAACTTTGATATTTCGTGGCAGAGGTGACCGCGGTATAGAGTCTTTGGCGTTTAGGTGGGTAAACACCGAACGGTAACAAGTAAACAACCAGATAGTAGGAGTCAAATATGTAAATATAATAAACGGCCATTCTAGAACTTTTTCGTCACATTACCTGAAAAATGAGCTTTAGATTACGTATAATACTGCTACGGATTTGTATTGACAGGTTTGATATGGTATTTACAAATCCAAAGCCCCAGACTCGTTCCGTTTTTCCACGATCTCCACCAGTAGCGCTGGTCTCTGTACAGTGAGTGATACTTCACCCATTGTAAAAAGTAGATGGCGCTGAGAGCCTAATTGCGTTTTATGAAACAACTCTTCGATTTGTTTTAAGTATTTCAAAAGAAAAAGGTATGAGTGTATTATATATATATATATATATATATATATATATATATATATATATATATATATATATATATTTGATTATTTACAATGTGTTTGTATAAACTAAAAAAGTTGGTTTTATAAAATTTTAGAGTAAATAAAGGAAATATGTACCTACTGTGGAACACAATTGTATGAATTCTAATACAAGTGATACACTTTTAGTAACAAATATGTATAAGACATTTCAATTCTGATGACTCTAACTAGAAATTGAGTTCTATTGAGACTTTTGTTTAAACTCTTAATTACTTTCTAGTTGTATGACATTACATAGGCAGTGCAATAAAACATACAAGGGATCTACATATCAGAATAAAAATATTTACTGAGGTGTTATGTACTTCATCACGTATCATCCCCCCTCAAAAGTTAATTTCAAAACCTATGTAACTTCTTTCACTTCATAATACTTCTATTTGTTAATTCCAAACACTGCATAGAGCAAGATGAAATAAAGGAAAGACACAGAATTAACAGAGTAGTAACTTTTACAGTTCAAATGCATGTGTCACATACATTGTCTATGCCAGGCTGGTTATCCATTTATTCCTTGTACTCCTGAGTACCTGAATTTCACTGCAACCAGTTTGACCTATATTACAACATATATTAATTTGTTTAAGGATATTTGAGCATCAAGCCCTGTCCAACCCACCACTTCCTCCCAGTCAGTTTTCCTTATGGACCATATATGCAATATGAATTAAGCTAAGCCCCAGGTCATAGCTTCAATAAAATCAAACCATGCAGCAGTGTTTACCAAATGTCTAAATAAAGTAAAAATAATATGAGATATTTGCCAACATGAATGATAGTGCAATTTTGTCACTTGCAGCTTTCTGGTCTCGCCTTCTACTTCTCAGTATAATATGTTCCCTTTCATATAAGTTAAAACAGCTATTCTAGTCCACTGTATCAGAAGAAGCTAAAACACTGTCATTGCGTAAGTGTTATAGTCTGGTTTGAATTTATTATTGCTTCAGTACAATACACATGCTTCTATTCACAGCATTTCTTACGTCAAAATCACTTTACATTAAAATTATGTTGCCGAACCCATTGTCGGTTGGTGCCGCTGCCTCCAGCAGCAGCCGGGGTGGGAGAGATCTGAATGCTTGCCGAGAGATAGAGAGAGGAGAGAGAGAGAGAGAGAGAGAGAGAGAGAGAGAGAGAGAGAGAGAGAGAGAGAAGCAGACATAGTCTGGATATCCTGGCTGCCATCGTGACTGTTATCGAACGGTTTACTGCACTCTAGAACAATTGCTGGGGTATAAAAAGCCTCACAAGGTGTGATTGGAGACACTTGCGATTTGCAGTTGTTAACTGAGTGTGCAGCTGTGTAGACCATTGAACTATACCGTAGTGAACTCAATTGTTTGTTTACCTGTGACAGACGACTTTGAGTACTGAGTTTGAAATCAGTGGGCCGTCTGTGTTAAATTGTGAAAGTGACAAGTGACTGTGACATTGGGCAAGTGACGCTGACGATGGTGAGGACGCTTGCCAGAATGACGACGAGCTTCTCATCATCCTTATGGAATAATCAGGTACATTAACTTGTATTGATATTTACTTGGGTTTACTAAATAGCAACATCTGTTTCAATTTTAAACAGAAGAACTTACTTGCTCTCGCTAACACGCAACGCTCTGTATGTCGGAACCCTCCCCTTTGTCTTTTTGACCCTATCTGGCGTCTACAACTACAAATAAAATGACAAACTGTAATGTGTAAATCGAGTGCATTATAGTTGAAGGTCATTTAAAAAGTGATCATTGATTAATAAACAGCGATACCAGCTCACAAAACAAAAACGCGGCGAATTTATGCATCAACATAAGACGATACAATACTGTGTTATAGTAAATGACTATTACTCGGCCAGCAAGCCCGCGTACCCTAAAGTGCCAAATTTGATATATCGTGGCAGAGGTGATCGCGGTATAGCGTCTTTGGCGTTTAGGTGGGTAAACACAGAACGGTAACAAGTAAATAACAATAGAGTAGGAGTTAAATATGTTGATAAAATTAACGGCCGTTCTTGAAATTTTTCGTCACATTACCTGAAAAATGACCTTTAGATTACGTATAATACTGCTACGCATTTGTATTGAAATGTCTGGTATGGTATTCCCTGTGGAGCCTGTACTCATTTGGATATCATTTGTTTCAACCTCGCAAATGACTTAAAATTGGAAGTTTTCTATTATCCCAAAAGAATGTTATCTCTAAACTGTAAGCTCCAAGGAGACTGAACTCATTTGTGCAGCATTTGTTTCATCCTAGCAAATGACTTACAGTTGGAAGTTATCCATTATCCCGAAAATTGTTATCTTAAAACTCTAACCTCTATGGAGCCTGTACTCATTTGGACACCATTTCTTTCATCCTCGATTATTACTAAATTTTGGAAGTTTCCGTTATCCAAAAAGATTGTTGTCTTTAACTCTGAGCTCTATGGAGCCTGTACTCATTTGATAGTCATTTGTCCCCTCCTCGCCAATGACATAAACCTGGAAGTTTTCCGTTGTCCCTAAAGATTATTACCTTTAAACTCTAAGCTCTATGGAGCCTGTACTCATTTGAACAACATTTGTTTCATCCTCGCAAATGACTTAAATTTGGCAGTTTTCCGTTATCCATAAGGACTGTCATCTTTAAGAACTAAGCTCCATAGAGCGTGTACTCATTTGAACATCATTTGTTTCATCTTAGCAAATGACACAAAGCTGGAACTTTTCCGTTGTGGAAAAAGATTGTTGTATTTAAACTCTAAGCTCTATGAAGCCTGTACTCATTTGAACATCATTTGTTTCATCTTCGCAAATGACTTAAATTTGGAAGTTTTTCGTTATGCAAAAACATTGTTGTTTTTAAACTATAAGCTCTATGGGGCCTGTACTCATTTGAACATTATTTGTTGCATCCTCGCAAATGACTTAAAGCTGGAAGTTTTCCGTTATCCATTAAGATTGAAATTTTTAAACTCTAAGCTCAATGGAGCCGGTACTCATTTGAACAACATTTGTTTCATCCTCGAAAATGACTTAAATTGGAAGTTTTCCTTTATCCATAAGGACTGTCATCTTTAAACACTAAGCTCAATAGAGCGTGTACTCATTTGAACATCATTTGTTTCATCTTCGCAAATGACACAAAGCTGGAAGTTTTCCGTTATGGAAAAAGATTGTTGTATTTAAACTGTAAGCTCTATGAAGCCTGTACTCATTTGGACATCATTTGTTTCACCCTCGCAAAAGACTTAAAGTTGGATGTTTTCCTTGATACCTAAATACTATTGCCTTTTAACTCATAACTCTATGGAGCCTGTACTCATTTGGGCATTATTTCTTTCATAATCAGCAATGACTTAAATTTGATAATTTTCCATTTTCCCAAATGATTGTTATCTTTAAACTCTAAACTCTATTAGGCCTGTACTCATTTGGACATCATTTTTTCATCCTCCCAAATGACTTAAAGTTGAAAGTTTATCATTATCTCAAAAGATTGTTATATATAAACTCTAAGCTCTATGGAGCCTGTACTCATTTCAGCATCATTTGTTTCATTCTCGCAAATGACTTAATGTTTGAAGCTTTCCATTATCAATAAAGATTGTTGTCCTGAAACTCTAAGTTCTATGGAGCCTGTACTCACTTGAACATCATTTGTTTCCTCCTCGCAAATGACTTACAGTTGGAAGTTTTCCATTATCCCAAAATATTGTTATCTTTAAACTCTAACCTCTATGGAGCCTGTACTCATTTGTACACCATTTGTTTCATCCTCGCAAATGACTAAATTTTCGAAGTTTCCGTTGTCCAAAAAGATTGTTGTTTTTAACTCTGAGCTCTATGCAGCCTGTCCTCATTTGATCATCATTTGCCTCATCCTCACCAATGACATAAAGCTGGAAGTTTTCCGTTATCCCTATAGATTGTTACCTTTAAACTCTAAGCTCTATGGAGCCTGTACTCATTTGAACAGCATTTGTTTCATCCTCGCAAATGACTTACAGTTGGAAGTTTTCCATTGTCCCAAAAGATTGTTGTCTTTAAACTCTAGGATCAATGGTGCCTTTACTCATTTGAACATCATTTGTTCCATCCTCGCTAATGACTTAAAGCTGGAAGTTTTCCGATATCCATAAAGATTGAAATTTTTAAACTCTAAGCTCAATGGTGCCTGTACTCATTTGAACATCATTTGTTTTATCCTCGCAAATGACTTAAATTTGAAAGTTTTTCGTTATCCATAAGGACTGTCATCTTTAAACACTGAGCTCCATGGAGCGTGTACTCATTTGAACATCATTTGTTTCATCTTCGCAAATGACACAAAGCTGGAAGTTTTCCGTTATGCAAAAAGATTGTTATATTTAAACTCTAAGCTCTATGGAGCCTGTACTCCTTTGAACATCATTTGTTTCATCTTCGCAAATGAATTAAGTGGGTTGTTCTTCGTTATCCATTGAGATTGTTGTTTTTAAACTGTAAGCTCTATGGCGCCTGTACTCATTTGAACATTATTTGTTTCATCCTCGCAAGTGACTTAAAGCTAGAAATTTTCCATTCCGCAAACACGTTGTTGTATTTAAACTCTAAGCTCTATGGAGCCTGTACTCATTTGGACATCATTTGTTTCATCCTCGCAAATGACTTAAATTTGGAAGTTATCTATGATACCTAAATATTATTGCCTTTTAACTCATAACTCTATGGAGCCTCTGCTCATTTGGGCATTATTTATTTCATAATCCACAATGACTTAAATTCGATAATTTTCCATTTTCCCAAAAGATTGTTGTCATTAAACTCTAACCTATATGGAGCCTGTACTCATTTGGACATCATTTGTTTCATCCTCCCCAATGACTTAAACTTGAAAGTTTTTCATTATCCCAAAAGATTGTTATATTTAAACTCTATGCTCTATGGAGCCTATACTCATTTGAGCAACATTTGTTTCATGCTCGCAAATGACTCAAAGTAGGAAGTCTTCCGTTATTCATAGAGATTGTTGTCTTTAAGCTCTAAGCTCTACGGAGCCTGTACTCAACTGAACATCATTTGTTTCATCCTCGCAAATGACATAAAGCTGGAAGTTTCCGTTCTCCATTAAGATTGACATTTTTAAACTCTAAGCTCAATGGAGCCTGTACTCATTCGGGCATCTTTTTTATCATCCTCGCAAATGACTTAAAGTTGGAAATCTTCCATTATCAATAAAGATTGTTATAATTAAACCCTAAGCTCTACGGAGCCTGTACTCAATTGAACATCATTTGTTTCATCCTCGCAAATGACTTAAAGCTGGAAGTTTTCCGTTCTCCATTAAGATTGAAATTTTTAAACTCTAAGCTCAATGGAGCCTGTACTCATTCGGGCATCTTTTGTAACATCCTCGCAAATGACCTAAAGTTGGAAGTTTTCCTTTATCAATAAAGATTGTTGTCATTAAACTCTAAACTCTATGGAGCCTGTACTCATTTAAACAGCATTTTTTTCAACCTCGCAAATGACTTAAAGATGGAAGTTTTCCTTGATACCTAAATATTATTGCCTTTTAACTCATAACTCTATGGAGCCTGTACTCATTTGGGCATTATTTCTTTAATAATCAGCAATGACGTAAATTTGATAATTTTCCATTTTCCCAAATGATTGTTATCTTTAAACTCTAAACTCTATGGAGCCTGTACTCAATTGGACATCATTTGTTTCATCCTCCCAAATGACTTAAAGTTGGAAGCTTTCGATTATCAATAAAGATTGTTGTCCTGAAACTCTAAGTTCTATGGAGCCTGTACTCATTTGAACATCATTTGTTTCCTCCTCGCAAATGACTTACAGTTGGAAGTTTTCCATTATTCCAAAATATTGTTACCTTTAAACTCTAACCTCTATGGAGCCTGTACTCATTTGGACACCATTTGTTTCATCCTCGCAAATGACAAAATTTTGGAAGTTTCCGTTGTCCAAAAAGATTGTTGTTTTTTACTCTGAGCTCTATGGAGCCTGTCCTCATTTGTTCATCATTTGCCTCGTCCTCGCCAATGACATAAGGCTGGAATTTTTCCGTTATCCCTAAAGATTGTTATCTTTAAACTCTAAGCTCTATGGAGCCTGTACTCATTTGAACAGCATTTGTTTCATCCTCGCAAATGACTTACAGTTGGAAGTTTTCCATTGTCCCAAAAGATTGTTGTCTTTAAACTCTAGGATCAATGGTGCCTGTACTCATTTGAACATCATTTGTTCCATCCTCGCAAATGACTTAAAGCTGGAAGTTTTCCGATATCCATAAAGAATGAAATTTTTAAACTCTGAGCTCAATGGTGCTGTACTCATTTGAACATCATTTGTTTTAACCTCGCAAATGACTTAAATTTGGAAGTTTTCGGTTATCCATAAGGACTGTCATCTTTAAACACTAAGCTCCATGGAGCGTGTACTCATTTGAACATCATTTGTTTCATCTTCGCAAATGACACAAAGCTGGAAGTTTTCCCTTATGCAAAAAGATTGTTGTATTTAAACTCTAAGCTCTATGGAGCCTGTACTACTTTGAACATCATTTGTTTCATCTTCGCAAATGACTTAAAGTGGGTTGTTTTTCGTTATTCATTGAGATTGTTGTTTTTAAACTTTAAGCTCTATGGAGCATGTACTCATTTGAACATTATTTGTTGCATCCTCGCAAATGACTTAAAGCTAGAAATTTTCCATTCCGCAAACACGTTGTGGTATTTAAACTCTAAGCTCTATGGAGCCTGTACTCATTTGGACATCATTTGTTTCATCCTCGCAAATGACTTAAATTTGGAAGTTATCTATGATACCTAAATATTATTGCCCTTTAACTCATAACTCTATCGAGCCTCTGCTCATTTAGGCATTATTTATTTCATAATACACAATGACTTAAATTTGATAATTTTCCATTTTCCCAAAAGATTGTTATCTTTAAACTCTAAGCTCTATGGAGCCTATACTCATTTGAGCAACGTTTGTTTCATCCTCCAAACGACTTAAAGCTGAAAGATTTCGACTATGCATAAAGAATGTTATCCTTAAACTCTAACCTTTATGGAGCCTGTACTCATTTCAGCATCATTTGTTTCATCCTCGCAAATGACTTAAAGTTGGAAGCTTTCCATTATCAATAAAGATTGTTGTCCTGAAACTCTAAGCTCTATGGAGCCTGTACTCATTTGAACAGCATTTGTTTCATCCTCGCAAATGACTTAAAGTTGGAAGTTTACCGTTACCCAGAAAGATTGTTGTCATTAAACTCTAAGCTCTATGGAGGCGGTACTCACTTGAACTTCATTTGTTTCATCCTCGCAAATGACTTAAAGTTGGATGTTTCCCATTATCCCAAAAGACTTATCTTTAAATTCCAAACTCTATGGAGCCTGTTACTATTTGAACATCATTTGTTTCACCCTCGCAAATGACTTACAGTTGGAAGTTTTCCGTTACCCAGAAAGATTGTTGTTTTTAAACTCTAAGTTCTATGGAGCCTGTACTCATTTGAACGTCATTTGTTTCATCCTCGCAAATGACTTACAGTTGGAAGCTTTCCGTTACGCAGAAAGATCGTTGTCTTTAAACTCTAAGCTCTATGGATCCTGTACTCATTTGAATGTCATTTGTTTCATCCTAGTAAATCACTTACAGTTGGAAGTTTTCCGTTATCCAAAAAGATTGTTGTCTTTAAACTCTAAGCTCTATCGAGCCTGTACTCATTTGAACGTCATTTGTTTTATCCTCGTAAATGGCTTAAATTTGTAAGTTTTCCGTTACCCAGAAAGATTGTTGTCTTTAAACTCTAAGCTCTATCGAGCCTGTACTCATTTGAACGTCATTTGTTTCATCCTCGCAAATGACTTAAAGTTGGAAGTATTCCATTATCCCAAAAGACTTATCTTTAAACTCTAAGCTCTATGGAGCCTGTACTCATTTGTGCTGCATTTGCTTCATCCTAGCAAATGACTTACAGTTGGAAGATTTCCGTTACCCAGAAAGATTGTTGTCATTAAACTCTAAGCTTAATGGAGCCTGTACTGATTTTAACATCATCTGTTTCATCATCCCAAATGACTTAAAGCTGATAGCTTTCCGTTATGAAAAAAGATTGCTTTATTAAACTCTAAGCCCTGTGGAGCCTGTACTCATTTTGATATCATTTGTTTCATCCTCGCAAATGACTTAAAGTTGTAAGTTTTCCATTATCCCAAAAGAATGTTATCTCTAAACTGTAAGCTCCATGGAGACTGTACTCATTTGTGCAGCATTTGCTTCATCCTTGCAAATGACTTACAGTTGGAAGTTTTCCATTATCCCGAAAATTGTTATCTTTAAACTCTAACCTCTATGGAGCCTGTACTCATTTGGACACCATTTCTTTCATCCTCGATTATTACTAAATTTTGGAAGTTTCCGTTATCCAAAAATATTGTTGTCTTTAGCTCTGAGCTCTATGGAGCCTGTACTCATTTGATCAACATTTGTCTCATCCTCGCCAAAGACATAAAGCTGGAAGTTTTCCGTTGTCCCTAAAGATTGTTACCTTTAAACTCTAAGCTCTATGGAGCCTGTACTCATTTGAACAGCATTTGCTTGATCCTCGCAAATGACTTACAGTTGGAAGTTTTCCATTGTCCCAATAGGTTGTTGTCTTTAAACTCTTGGATCAATGGTGCCTGTACTCATTTGAACAACATCTGTTTCATCCTCGCAAATGACTTAAAGCTGGAAGTTTTCCGTTATCCATTAAGATTGAAATTTTTAAAATCTAAGCTCAATGTAGCCGGTACTCATTTGAACAACATTTGTTTCATCCTCGAAAATGACTTAAATTGGAAGTTTTCCTATATCCATAAGGACTGTCATCTTTAAACACTAAGCTCAATAGAGCGTGTACTCATTTGAACATCATTTGCTTCATCTTCGCAAATGACACAAAGCTGAAAGTTTTCCGTTATGGAAAAAGATTGTTGTATTTAAACTGTAAGCTCTATGAAGCCTGTACTCATTTGAACATCATTTTTTCATCTTCGCAAATGACTTAATTTGGGAAGTTTTTCGTTATCCATTGAGATTGTTGTTTTTAAACTCTAAGCTCTATGGAGCCTGTACTCATTTGAACATTATTTGTTGCATCCTCGCAAATGACTTAAAGCTGGAAGTTTCCTGTAATGCAAAAACATTGTTGTCTTTAAACTCTAAGCTCTATGGAGCCTGTACTCATTTGGACAGCATTTGTTTCACCCTCGCAAATGACTTAAAGTTGGAAGTTTTCCTTGATACGTAAATATTATTGCCTTTTAACTCATAACTCTATGGAGCCTGTACTCATTTGGGCTTTATTTCTTTCATAATCAACAATGAGTTAAATTTGATTATTTTCCATTTTCCCAAATGATTGTTACCTTTAAACTCTAAACTCTATGGTGCCTGTACTCATTTGGACATCATTTGTTTCATCCTCCCAAATAACTTAAAGTTGAAAGTTTTTCATTATCCCAAAAGATTGTTATATTTAAACTCTAAGCTCTATGGAGCCTGTACTCATTTCAGCATCATTTGTTTCATCCTCGCAAAAGACTTAAATTTGGAAGCTTTCTATTACCAATAAAGATTGTTGTCCTGAATCTCTAAGTTCTATGGAGCCCGTACTCATTTGAACATCATCTGTTTCCTCCTCGCAAATGACTTACAGTTGGAGGTTCTCCGTTGTCCATAAGGACTGTCATCTTTTAACACTAAGCTCCATGGAGCGTGTATTCATTTGAACATCATTTGTTTCATGTCACTAGGAAGTAATATCTGCAACAGGTGATTCATAGAGCTTGTCCACGATTCTATGCAAAAAGATTGTTGTATTTAAACTCTAAGCTCTATGGAGCCTGTACTCACTTGAACTTCATTTGTTTCATCCTCGCAAATGACTTAAAGTTGGATGTTTTCCGTTATCCCAAAAGACTTATCTTTAAATTCCAAACTCTATGGAGCCTGTTACTATTTGAACATCATTTGTTTCACCCTCGCAAATGACTTACAGTTGGAAGTTTTCAGTTATCCAAAAAGATTGTTGTCTTTAAACTCTAAGCTCTATGGAGCCTGTACTCATTCGAACATCTTATGTTTCATCCTCGCAAATGACTTAAAGTTGGAAGTCTTCCATTATCAATAAAGATTGTTGTAATTAAACCCTTAGCTCTATGGAGCCTGTACTCATTTGAACAGCATTTCTTTCATCCTCGCACATGACTTATGGTTGGAAGTTTTCCATTATCAGTAAAGATTGTTGTCATTAAACTCTAAACTCTATGGAACCTGTACTCATTTGAACAGTATTTGTATCATCCTCGCAAATGACTTAAATTTGGAAGTTTTCCGTTACCCAGAATGATTGTTGTCTTTAAACTCTAAGCTCCATAGAGCCTGTACTCATTTGAACGTCATTTGTTTCATCCTCGCAAATGACTTAAAGTTGGTAGTATTCCATTATCCCAAAAGACTTATCTTTAAACTCTAACCTCTATGGAGCCTGTACTCATTTGTGCTGCATTTGTTTCATCCTAGCAAACGACTTACAGTTCGAAGTTTTCCGTTACCCAGAAAGATTGTTGTCTTTAAACTCTAAGCTCAATGGAGCCTGTTCTGATTTTAACATCATCTGTTTCATCATCCCAAATGACTTAAAGCTGATAGCTTTCCGTTATGAAAAAAGATTGCTTTATAAACTCTAAGCCCTGTGGAGCCTCTACTCATTTGGATATCATTTGTTTCATCCTCGCAAATGACTTAAAGTTGGAAGTTTTCCATTATTCCAAAAGAATGTTATCTCTAAACTGTAAGCTCCATGGAGACTGTACTCATTTGTGCAGCATTTGTTTCATCCTAGCAAATGACTTGCAGTTAAAAGTTTTCCATTATCCCAAAAATTGTTATCTTTAAACTTTAACCTCTATGGAGCCTGTACTCATTTGGACACAATTTCTTTCATCCTCGATTATTACTACATTTTGGAAGTTTCCCTTATCCAAAAAGATTGTTGTCTTTAACTCTGAGCTCTATGAAGCCTGTACTCATTTGATCATCATTTGTCTAATCCTCGCCAATGACATAAAGCTGGAAGTATTCCGTTGTCCCTAAAGATTGTTACCTTTATACTCTAAGCTCTATGGAGCCTGTACTCATTTGAACAGCATTTGCTTCATCCTCGCAAATGACTTACAGTTGGAGGTTTTCCATTGTCCCAAAAGATTGTTGTCTTTAAACTCTAGGATCAATGGTGCTTGTACTCATTTGAACATCATCTGTTTCATCCTCGCAAATGACTTAAATTTGGAAGTTTTCCGTTATCCATAAGGACTGTCATCTTTAAGAACTAAGCTCCATAGAGCGTGTACTCATTTGAACATCATTTGTTTCATCTTAGCAAATGACACAAAGCTGGAAGTTTTCCGTTATGGAAAAAGATTGTTGTATTTAAACTCTAAGCTCTATGAAGCCTGTACTCATTTGAACATCATTTGTTTCATCTTCGCAGATGACTTAAATTGGGAAGTTTTTCGTTATCAATTGAGATTGTTGTTTTTAAACTCTAAGATCTATGTGGCCTGTACTTATTTGAACATTATTTGTTGCATCCTCGCAAATGACTTAAAGCTGGAAGCTTCCTGTTATGCAAAAACATTGTTGTCTTTAAACTCTAAGCTCTATGGAGCCTGTACTTATTTGGACATCATTTGTTTCACCCACGCAAATGATTTAAAGTTGGAAGTTTTCCTTGATACCTAAATATCATTGCCTTTTAACTCATAACTCTATGGAGCCTGTACTCATTTGGGCATTATTTCTTTCATAATCAACAATGACCTAAATTTGATTATTTTCCATTTTCCCAAATGATTGTTATCTTTAAACTCTAAACTCTATTGTGCCTGTAGTCATTTAGACATCATTTGTTTCATCCTCCCAAATGACTTAAAGTTGAAAGTTTTTCATTATACCAAAAGATTGTTATATTTAAACTCTAAGTTCTATGGAGCCTGTACTCATTTCAGCATCATTTGTTTCATCCTAGCAAATGACTTAAAGTTGGAAGCTTTCCATTATCAATAAAGATTGTTGTCCTGAAACTCTAAGTTCTATGGAGCCTGTACTCATTTGAACATCATTTGTTTCCTCCTCGCAAATGTCTTACAGTTGGAAGTTTTCCGATATCCATAAAGATTGAAATTTTTAAACTCTAAGCTCAATGGTGCCTGTACTCATTTGAACATCATTTGTTTCATCTTCGCAAAAGACTTAAATTTGGAAGTTTTCCGTTATCCATAAGGACTGTCATCTTTAAACACTAAGCTCCATGGAGCGTGTACTCATTTGAACATCATTTGTTTCACCCTCGAAAATGACTTAAATTTGGAAGTTTTCCTTGATACCTAAATATTATTGCCTTTTAACTCATAACTCTATGGAGCCTCTGCTCATTTGGTCATTATTTATTTCATAATCCACAATGACTTAAATTTTATAATTTTCCATTATCCCAAAAGATTGTTATCTTTAAACTCTAACCTCTATGGAGCCTGTACTCATTTGGACATCATTTGTTTCATCCTCCCAAATGACTTACAGTTGAAAGTTTTTCATTATCCCAAAAGATTGTTATATTTAATCTCTAAGCTCTATGGGTCCTATACTCATTTGAGCAACATTTGTTTCATCCTCGCAAATGACTTAAAGTTGGAAGTTTACCGTTACCCAGAAAGATTGTTGTCATTAAACTCTAAGCTCTATGGAGCCTGTACTCACTTGAACTTCACTTGTTTCTTCCTCGCAAATGACTTAAAGTTGGATGATTTCCGTTATCCCAAAAGACTTAACTTTAAATTCCAAACTCTATGGAGCCTGTTACTATTTGAACATCATTTGTTTCACCCTCGCAAATGACTTACAGTTGGAAGTTTTCCGTTATCCAAAAAGATTGTTGTCTTTAAACTCTAAGCTCTATGGAGCCTGTACTCATTCGGACATCTTATGTTTCATCCTCGCAAATGACTTAAAGTTGGAAGTCTTCCATTATCAATAAAGATTGTTGTAATTAAACCCTTAGCTCTATGGAGCCTGTACTCATTTGAAAAGCACTTCTTTCAACCTCGCACATGACTTATGGTTGGAAGTTTTCCATTATCAATAAAGATTGATGTCATTAAACTCTAAACTCTATGGAGCCTGTACTCATTTGAACAGTATTTGTTTCATCCTCGCAAATAACTTAAATTTGGAAGTTTTCCGTTACCCAGAAAGATTGTTGTCTTTAAACTCTAAGCTCTATCGAGCCTGTACTCATTTGAACGTCATTTGTTTCATCCTCGCAAATGACTAAAAGTTGGAAGTATTCCATTATCCCAAAAGACTTATCTTTAAACTCTAAGCGCTATGGAGCCTTTACTCATATGTACCGCATTTGTTTCATCCTAGCAAACAACTTACAGTTGGAAGTTTTCCGTTACCCAGAAAGATTGTTGTCTTTAAACTCTAAGCTCAATGGAGCCTGCACTGATTTTTACATCATCTGTTTCATCATCCCAAATGACTTAAAGCTGATAGCTTTCCGTTATGAAAAAAGATTGCTTTATTAAACTCTAAGCTCTGTGGAGCCTGTACTCATTTGGATATCATTTGTTTCATCCTCGCAAATGACTTAAGTTTGGAAGTTTTCCATTATCCCAAAAGAATGTTATCTCTAAACTGTAAGCTCCATGGAGACTGTTCTCATTTGTGCAGCATTTGCTTCATCCTTGCAAATGACTTACAGTTAAATGTTTTCCACTATCTGGAAAATTGTTATCTTTAAACTTTAACCTCTATGGAGCCTGTACTCATTTGGACACCATTTCTTTCATCCTCGATTATTACTAAATTTTGGAAGTTTCCGTTATCCAAAAAGATTGTTGTCTTTATCTCTGAGCTCTATGGAGCCTGTGCTCATTTGATCATCATTTGTCTAATCCTCGCCAATGACATAAAGCTGGAATTTTTCCGTTGTCCCTAAAGATTGTTACCTTTAAACTCTAGGATCAATGGTGCCTGTACTCATCTGAACATCATCTGTTTCATCCTCGCAAATGACTTAAATTTGGAAGTTTTCCGTTATCAATTGAGATTGTTGTTTTTAAACTCTAAGCTCAATGGTGCCTGTACTCATTTGAACATCATTTGTTTTATCCTCGCAAATGACTTAAATTTGGAAGTTTTCCGTTATCCATAAGGACTGTCATCTTTAAACACTAAGCTCCATGGAGCGTGTACTCATTTGAACATCATTTGTTTCATCTTCGCAAATGACGCAAAGCTGGAAGTTTTCCGTTATGGAAAAAGGTTGTTGTATTTAAACTCTAAGCTCTATGAAGCCTGTACTCATTTAAAAATCTTTTTTTCATCTTCGCAAATGACTTAAATTGGGAAGTTTTTCGTTTTTCATTGAGATTGTTGTTTTTAAAATCTAAGCTCTATGGAGCCTGTACTCATTTGAACATTAATTGTTGCATCCTCGCAAATGACTTAAAGCTCGAAGTTTCCTGTTATGCAAAAAGATTGTTGTCTTTAAACTCTAAGCTCTATGGAGCCTGTACTCATTTGGACATCATTTGCTTCACCCTCGCATATGACTTAAAGTTGGAAGTTTTCCTTGATACCTAAATATTATTGCCTTTTAACTCATAACTCTATGGAGCCTGTACTCATTTGGGCATTATTTCTTTCATAATCAACAATGACCTAAATTTGATTATTTTCCATTTTCCCAAATGATTGTTATCTTTAAACTCTAAACTCTATTGTGCCTGTAGTCATTTAGACATCATTTGTTTCATCCTCCCAAATGACTTAAAGTTGAAAGTTTTTCATTATCCCAAAAGATTGTTATATTTAAACTCTAGGTTCTATGGAGCCTGTACTCATTTCAGCATCATTTGTTTCATCCTAGCAAATGACTTAAAGTTGGAAGCTTTCCATTATCAATAAAGATTGTTGTCCTGAAACTCTAAGTTCTATGGAGCCTGTACTCATTTGAACATCATTTGTTTCCTCCTCGCAAATGTCTTACAGTTGGAAGTTTTCCGATATCCATAAAGATTGAAATTTTTAAACTCTAAGCTCAATGGTGCCTGTACTCATTTGAACATCATTTGTTTCATCTTCGCAAAAGACTTAAATTTGGAAGTTTTCCGTTATCCATAAGGACTGTCATCTTTAAACACTAAGCTCCATGGAGCGTGTACTCATTTGAACATCATTTGTTTCACCCTCGAAAATGACTTAAATTTGGAAGTTTTCCTTGATACCTAAATATTATTGCCTTTTAACTCATAACTCTATGGAGCCTCTGCTCATTTGGTCATTATTTATTTCATAATCCACAATGACTTAAATTTTATAATTTTCCATTATCCCAAAAGATTGTTATCTTTAAACTCTAACCTCTATGGAGCCTGTACTCATTTGGACATCATTTGTTTCATCCTCCCAAATGACTTACAGTTGAAAGTTTTTCATTATCCCAAAAGATTGTTATATTTAATCTCTAAGCTCTATGGGTCCTATACTCATTTGAGCAACATTTGTTTCATCCTCGCAAATGACTTAAAGTTGGAAGTTTACCGTTACCCAGAAAGATTGTTGTCATTAAACTCTAAGCTCTATGGAGCCTGTACTCACTTGAACTTCACTTGTTTCTTCCTCGCAAATGACTTAAAGTTGGATGATTTCCGTTATCCCAAAAGACTTAACTTTAAATTCCAAACTCTATGGAGCCTGTTACTATTTGAACATCATTTGTTTCACCCTCGCAAATGACTTACAGTTGGAAGTTTTCCGTTATCCAAAAAGATTGTTGTCTTTAAACTCTAAGCTCTATGGAGCCTGTACTCATTCGGACATCTTATGTTTCATCCTCGCAAATGACTTAAAGTTGGAAGTCTTCCATTATCAATAAAGATTGTTGTAATTAAACCCTTAGCTCTATGGAGCCTGTACTCATTTGAAAAGCACTTCTTTCAACCTCGCACATGACTTATGGTTGGAAGTTTTCCATTATCAATAAAGATTGATGTCATTAAACTCTAAACTCTATGGAGCCTGTACTCATTTGAACAGTATTTGTTTCATCCTCGCAAATAACTTAAATTTGGAAGTTTTCCGTTACCCAGAAAGATTGTTGTCTTTAAACTCTAAGCTCTATCGAGCCTGTACTCATTTGAACGTCATTTGTTTCATCCTCGCAAATGACTAAAAGTTGGAAGTATTCCATTATCCCAAAAGACTTATCTTTAAACTCTAAGCGCTATGGAGCCTTTACTCATATGTACCGCATTTGTTTCATCCTAGCAAACAACTTACAGTTGGAAGTTTTCCGTTACCCAGAAAGATTGTTGTCTTTAAACTCTAAGCTCAATGGAGCCTGCACTGATTTTAACATCATCTGTTTCATCATCCCAAATGACTTAAAGCTGATAGCTTTCCGTTATGAAAAAAGATTGCTTTATTAAACTCTAAGCTCTGTGGAGCCTGTACTCATTTGGATATCATTTGTTTCATCCTCGCAAATGACTTAAGTTTGGAAGTTTTCCATTATCCCAAAAGAATGTTATCTCTAAACTGTAAGCTCCATGGAGACTGTTCTCATTTGTGCAGCATTTGCTTCATCCTTGCAAATGACTTACAGTTAAATGTTTTCCATTATCTCGAAAATTGTTATCTTTAAACTTTAACCTCTATGGAGCCTGTACTCATTTGGACACCATTTCTTTCATCCTCGATTATTACTAAATTTTGGAAGTTTCCGTTATCCAAAAAGATTGTTGTCTTTATCTCTGAGCTCTATGGAGCCTGTACTCATTTGATCATCATTTGTCTAATCCTCGCCAATGACATAAAGCTGGAATTTTTCCGTTGTCCCTAAAGATTGTTACCTTTAAACTCTAGGATCAATGGTGCCTGTACTCATCTGAACATCATCTGTTTCATCCTCGCAAATGACTTAAATTTGGAAGTTTTCCGTTATCAATTGAGATTGTTGTTTTTAAACTCTAAGCTCAATGGTGCCTGTACTCATTTGAACATCATTTGTTTTATCCTCGCAAATGACTTAAATTTGGAAGTTTTCCGTTATCCATAAGGACTGTCATCTTTAAACACTAAGCTCCATGGAGCGTGTACTCATTTGAACATCATTTGTTTCATCTTCGCAAATGACGCAAAGCTGGAAGTTTTCCGTTATGGAAAAAGGTTGTTGTATTTAAACTCTAAGCTCTATGAAGCCTGTACTCATTTAAAAATCTTTTTTTCATCTTCGCAAATGACTTAAATTGGGAAGTTTTTCGTTTTTCATTGAGATTGTTGTTTTTAAAATCTAAGCTCTATGGAGCCTGTACTCATTTGAACATTAATTGTTGCATCCTCGCAAATGACTTAAAGCTCGAAGTTTCCTGTTATGCAAAAAGATTGTTGTCTTTAAACTCTAAGCTCTATGGAGCCTGTACTCATTTGGACATCATTTGCTTCACCCTCGCATATGACTTAAAGTTGGAAGTTTTCCTTGATACCTAAATATTATTGCCTTTTAACTCATAACTCTATGGAGCATGTACTCATTTGGGCATTATTTCTTTCATAATCAACAATGACTTAAATTTGATTATTTTCCATTTTCCCAAATGATTGTTATCTTTAAACTCTAAACTCTATGGTGCCTGTACTCATTTGGACATCATTTGTTTCATCCTCCCCAATGACTTAAAGTTGAAGGTTTTTCATTATCCCAAAAGATTGTTATATTTAAACTCTAAGCTCTATGGAGCCTGTACTCATTTCAGCATCATTTGTTTCATCCTCGCAAATTACTTAAAGTTGGAAACTTTCCATTATCAATAAAGAATGTTGTCCTGAATCTCTAAGTTCAATGGAGCCTGTACTCATTTGAACATTATTTGTTGCATCCTCGCAAATGACTTAAAGCTGGAAGTTTCCTGTTATGCAAAAACATTGTTGTCTTTAAACTCTAAGCTCTATGGAGCCTGTACTCATTTGGACAGCATTTGTTTCACCCTCGCAAATGACTTAAAGTTGGAAGTTTTCCTTGATACCTAAATATTATTGCCTTATAACTCATAACTCTATGGAGCGTGTACTCATTTGGGCTTTATTTCTTTCATAATCAACAATGAGTTAAATTTTATTATTTTCCATTTTCCCAAATGATTGTCATCTTTAAACACTAAACTCTATGGTGCCTGTACTCATTTGGACATCATTTGTTTCATCCTCCCAAATAACTTAAAGTTGAAAGTTTTTCATTATCCCAAAAGATTGTTATATTTAAACTCTAAGCTCTATGGAGCCTGTACTCATTTCAGCATCATTTGTTTCATCCTCGCAAAAGACTTAAAGTTGGAAGCTTTCTATTACCAATAAAGATTGTTGTCCTGAATCTCTAAGTTCTATGGAGCCTGTACTCATTTGAACATCATTTGTTTCCTCCTCGCAAATGACTTACAGTTGGAGGTTCTCCGTTGTCCATAAGGACTGTCATCTTTAAACACTAAGCTCCATGGAGCGTGTATTCATTTGAACATCATTTGTTTCATCTTCGCAAATGACAAAATGGTGGAAGTTTTCCGTTATGCAAAAGGATTGTTGTATTTAAACTCTAAGCTCTATGGAGCCTGTACTCACTTGAACTTCATTTGTTTCATCCTCGCAAATGACTTAAAGTTGGATGTTTTCCGATATCCCAAAAGACTTATCTTTAAATTCCAAACTCTATGGAGCCTGTTACTATTTGAACATCATTTGTTTCACCCTCGCAAATGACTTACAGTTGGAAGTTTTCCTTGATACCTAAATATCATTGCCTTTTAACTCATAACTCTATGGAGCCTGTACTCATTTGGGCATTATTTGTTTCATAATCAACAATGACTTAAATTTGATTATTTTCCATTTTCCCAAATGATTGTTATCTTTAAACTCTAAACTCTATGGTGCCTGTACTCATTTGGACATCATTTGTTTCATCCTCCCAAATGACTTAAAGTTGAAAGTTTTTCATTATCCCAAAAGATTGTTATATTTAAACTCTAAGTTCTATGGAGCCTGTACTCACTTGAACTTCACTTGTTTCATCCTCGCAAATGACTTAAAGTTGGATGATTTCCGTTATCCCAAAAGACTTAACTTTAAATTCCAGACTCTATGGAGCCTGTTACTATTTGAACATCATTTGTTTCACCCTCGCAAATGACTTACAGTTGGAAGTTTTCCGTTATCCAAAAAGATTGTTGTCTTTAAACTCTAAGCTCTATGGAGCCTGTACTCATTCGGACATCTTATGTTTCATCCTCGCAAATGACTTAAAGTTGGAAGTCTTCCATTATCAGTAAAGATTGTTGTAATTAAACCCTTAGCTCTATGGAGCCTGTACTCATTTGAAAAGCACTTCTTTCAACCTCGCACATGACTTATGGTTGGAAGTTTTCCATTATCAATAAAGATTGATGTCATTAAACTCTAAACTCTATGGAGCCTGTACTCATTTGAACAGTATTTGTTTCATCCTCGCAAATGACTTAAATTTGGAAGTTTTCCGTTACCCAGAAAGATTGTTGTCTTTAAACTCTAAGCTCTATCGAGCCTGTACTCATTTGAACGTCATTTGTTTCATCCTCGCAAATGACTAAAAGTTGGAAGTATTCCATTATCCCAAAAGACGTATCTTTAAACTCTAAGCTCTATGGAGCCTTTACTCATTTGTGCCGCATTTGTTTCATCCTAGCAAACGACTTACAGTTGGAAGTTTTCCGTTACCCAGAAAGATTGTTGTCTTTAAACTCTAAGCTCAATGGAGCCTGCACTGATTTTAGCATCATCTGTTTCATCATCCCAAATGACTTAAAGCTGATAGCTTTCCGTTATGAAAAAAGATTGCTTTATTAAACTCTAAGCTCTGTGGAGCCTGTACTCATTTGGACATCATTTGTTTTATCCTCGCAAAAGACTTAAATTTGGAAGTTTTCCGTTATCCATAAGGACTGTCATCTTTAAACACTAAGCTCCATGGAGCGTGTACTCATTTGAACATCATTTGTTTCATCTTCGCAAATGACGCAAAGCTGGAAGTTTTCCGTAATGGAAAAAGATTGTTGTATTTAAACTCTAAGCTCCAAGAAGCCTGTACTCATTTAAAAATCTTTTTTTTCATCTTCGCAAATGACTTAAATTGGGAAGTTTTTCGTTATTCATTGAGATTGTTCTTTTTAAACTCTAAGCTTTATGGAGCCTGTACTCATTTGAACATTATTTGTTGCATACTCGCAGATGACTTAAAGCTCGAAGTTTCCTGTAATGCAAAAACATTGTTGTCTTTAAACTCTAAGCTCTATGGAGCCTGTACTCATTTGGACATCATTTGCTTCACCCTCGCATATGACTTAAAGTTGGAAGTTTTCCTTGATACCTAAATATTATTGCCTTTTAACTCATAACTCTATGGAGCCTGTACTCATTTGGGCATTATTTCTTTCATAATCAACAATGACTTAAATTTGATTATTTTCCATTTTCCCAAATGATTGTTATCTTTAAACTCTAAACTCAATGGTGCCTGTACTCATTTGGACATCATTTGTTTCATCCTCCCCAATGACTTAAAGTTGAAGGTTTTTCATTATCCCAAAAGACTGTTATCTTTAAACTCTAAACTCTATGGAGCCTGTACTCATTTGTGCTGCATTTGTTTCATCCTAGCAAATGACTTACAGTTGGAAGTTTTCCGTTACCCAGAAAGATTGTTGTCTTTAAACTCTAAGCTCTATGGAGCCTGTACTCATTTGATGGACATTTGTTTCATCCACGCAAATGACTTACAGTTGGAAGTTTTCCGTTACCCAGAAAGATTGTTGTCATTAAACTCTAAGCTCAATGGAGCCTGCACTGATTTTAACATCATCTGTTTCATCATCCCAAATGACTTAAAGCTGATAGCTTTCCGTTATGAAAAAAGATTGCTTTATTAAACTCTAAGCTCTGTGGAGCCTGTACTCATTTGGATATCATTTGTTTCATCCTCGCAAATGACTTAAGTTTGGAAGTTTTCCATTATCCCAAAAGAATGTTATCTCTAAACTGTAAGCTCCATGGAGACTGTACTCATTTGTGCAGCATTTGCTTCATCCTTGCAAATGACTTACAGTTAAAAGTTTTCCATTATCCCGAAAATTTTTATCTTTAAACTTTAACCTCTATGGAGCCTGTACTCATTTGGACACCATTTCTTTCATCATCGATTATTACTAAATTTTGGAAGTTTCCGTTATCCAAAAAGATTGTTGTCTTTAACTCTGAGCTCTATGGAGCCTGTACTCATTTGATCATCATTTGTCTAATCCTCGCCAATGACATAAAGCTGGAAATTTTCCGTTGTCCCTAAAGATTGTTACCTTTAAACTCTAAGCTCTATGTAGCCTGCACTCATTTGAACAGCATTTGCTTCATCCTCGCAAATGACTTACAGTTGGAAGTTTTCCATTGTCCCAAAAGATTGTTGTCTTTAAACTCTAGGAACAATGGTGTCTGTACTCATCTGAACATCATCTGTTTCATCCTCGCAAATGACTTAAATTTGGAAGTTTTCCGTTGTCAATTGAAATTGTTGTTTTTAAACTCTAAGCTCAATGGTGCCTGTACTCATTTGAACATCATTTGTTTTATCCTCGCAAATGACTTAAATTTGGAAGTTTTCCGTTATCCATAAGGACTGTCATCTTTAAACACTAAGCTCCATGGAGCGTGTACTCATTTGAACATCATTTGTTTCATCTTCGCAAATGACGCAAAGCTGGAAGTTTTCCGTTATGGAAAAATATTGTTGTATTTAAACTCTAAGCTCTATGAAGCCTGTACTCATTTAAAAATCTTTTTTTCATCTTCGCAAATGACTTAAATTGGGAAGTTTTTCGTTATTCATTGAGATTGTTGTTTTTAAACTCTAAGCTCTATGGAGCCTGTACTCATTTGAACATTATTTGTTGCATCCTCGCAAATGACTTAAAGCTCGAAGTTTCCTGTTATGCAAAAACATTGTTGTCTTTAAACTCTAAGCTCTATGGAGCCTGTACTCATTTGGACATCATTTGCTTCACCCTCGCATATGACTTAAAGTTGGAAGTTTTCCTTGATACCTAAATAATATTGCCTTTTAACTCATAACTCTATGGAGCATGTACTCATTTGGGCATTATTTCTTTCATAATCAACAATAACTTAAATTTGATTATTTTCCATTTTCCCAAATGATTGATATCTTTAAACTCTAAACTCTATGGTGCCTGTACTCATTTGGACATCATTTGTTTCATCCTCCCCAATGACTTAAAGTTGAAGGTTTTTCATTATCCCAAAAGACTGTTATCTTTAAACTCTAAACTCTATGGAGCCTGTACTCATTTGTGCTGCATTTGTTTCATCCTAGCAAATGACTTACAGTTGGAAGTTTTCCGTTACCCAGAAAGATTGTTGTCTTTAAACTCTAAGCTCTATGGAGCCTGTACTCATTTGATGGACATTTGTTTCATCCACGCAAATGACTTACAGTTGGAAGTTTTCCGTTACCCAGAAAGATTGTTGTCATTAAACTCTAAGCTCAATGGAGCCTGTACTGATTTTAACATCATCTGTTTCATCATCCCAAATGACTTAAAGCTGATAGCTTTCCGTTATGAAAAAAGATTGCTTTATTAAACTGTAAGCCCTGTGGAGCCTGTACTCATTTGGATATCATTGTTTCATCCTCGCAAATGACTTAAAGTTGGAAGCTTTCCATTATCCCAAAAGAATGTTATCTCTAAACTGTAATTTCCAAGGAGGCTGTACTCATTTGTGCAGCATTTGCTTCATTCTAGCAAATGACTTACAGTTGGAAGTTTTGCATTATCCCGAAAATTGTTATCTTTAAACTATAACCTCTACGGAGCCTGTACTCATTTGGACACCATTTCTTTCATCCTCGATTATTACTAAATTTTGGAAGTTTCCGTTATCCAGAAAGATTGTTGTCTTTAACTCCGAGCTCTATGGAGCCTGTACTCATTTGATCATCATTTGTCTCATCCTCGCCAATGACATAAAGCTGGAAGTTTTCCGTTGTCCCTAAAGATTGTTACCTTTAAACTCTATGCGCTATGGAGCCTGTACTCATTTGAACAGCATTTGCTTCATCCTCGCAAATGACTTACAGTAGGAAGTTTTCCATTGTCCCAAAAGTTTGTTGTCTTTAAACTCTAGGATCAGTGGTGCCTGTACTCATTTGAACATCATCTGTTTCATCCTCGCAAATCACTTAAAGCTGGAAGTTTTCCGTTATCCATTAAGATTGAAATTTTTAAACTCTAAGCTCAATGTAGCCGTTACTCATTTGAACAACATTTGTTTCATCCTCGAAAATGACTTAAATTGGAAGTTTTCCTTTATCCATAAGGACTGTCATCTTTAAACACTAAGCTCAATAGAGCGTGTACTCATTTGAACATCATTTGTTTCATCTTCGCAAATGACGCAAAGCTGGAAGTTTTCCGCTATGGAAAAATATTGTTGTATTTAAACTCTAAGCTCTATGAAGCCTGTACTCATTTAAAAATCTTTTTTTCATCTTCGCAAATGACTTAAATTGGGAAGTTTTTCGTTATTCATTGAGATTGTTGTTTTTAAACTCTAAGCTCTATGGAGCCTGTACTCATTTGAACATTATCTGTTGCATCCTCGCAAATGACTTAAAGCTCGAAGTTTCCTGTTATGCAAAAACATTGTTGTCTTTAAACTCTGAGCTCTATGGAGCCTGTACTCATTTGGACAGCAATTGTTTCACCCTCGCAAATGACTTAAAGTTGTAAGTTTTCCTTGATACCTAAATATTATTGCCTTTTAACTCATAACTCTATGGAGCCTGTACTCATTTGGGCTTTATTTCTTTCATAATCAGCAATGGGTTAAATTTGATTATTTTCCATTTTCCCAAATGATTGTTATCTTTAAACTCTAAACTCTATGGTGCCTGTACTCATTTGGACATCATTTGTTTCATCCTCCCCAATGACTTAAAGTTGAAGGTTTTTCATTATCCCAAAAGACTGTTATCTTTAAACTCTAAACTCTATGGAGCCTGTACTCATTTGTGCTGCATTTGTTTCATCCTAGCAAATGACTTACAGTTGGAAGTTTTCCGTTACCCAGAAAGATTGTTGTCTCTAAACTCTAAGCTCTATGGAGCCTGTACTCATTTGATGGACATTTGTTTCATCCACGCAAATGACTTACAGTTGGAAGTTTTCCGTTACCCAGAAAGATTGTTGTCATTAAACTCTAAGCTCAATGGAGCCTGTACTGATTTTAACATCATCTGTTTCATCATCCCAAATGACTTATAGCTGATAGCTTTCCGTTATGAAAAAAGATTGCTTTATTAAACTCTAAGCCCTGTGGAGCCTGTACTCATTTGGATATCATTGTTTCATCCTCGGCAATGACATAAAGATGGAAGTTTCCCGTTGTCCCTAAAGATTGTTACCTTTAAACACTAAGCTCTATGGAGCCTGTACTCATTTGAACAGCATTTGCTTCATCCTCGCAAATGACTTACAGTAGGAAGTTTTCCATTGTCCCAAAAGTTTGTTGTCTTTAAACTCTAGGATGAATGGTCCCTGTACTCATTTGAACATCATCTGTTTCATCCTCGCAAATGACTTAAAGCTGGAAGTTTTCCGTTATCCATTAAGATTGAAATTTTTAAACTCTAAGCTCAATGTAGCCGGTACTCATTTGAACAACATTTGTTTCATCCTCGAAAATGACTTAAATTGGAAGTTTTCCTTTATCCATAAGGACTGTCATCTTTAAACACTAAGCTCAATAGAGCGTGTACTCATTTGAACATCATTTGCTTCATCTTCGCAAATGACACAAAGCTGAAAGTTTTCCGTTATGGAAAAAGATTGTTGTATTTAAACTGTAAGCTCTATGAAGCCTGTACTCATTTGAACATCATTTTTTCATCTTCGCAAATGACTTAATTTGGGAAGTTTTATGTTATCCATTGAGATTGTTGTTTTTAAACTCTAAGCTCTATGGAGCCTGTACTCATTTGAACATTATTTGTTGCATCCTCGCAAATGACTTAAAGCTGGAAGTTTCCTGTAATGCAAAAACATTGTTGTCTTTAAACTCTAAGCGCTATGGAGCCTGTACTCATTTGGACAGCATTTGTTTCACCCTCGCAAATGACTTAAAGTTGGAAGTTTTCCTTGATACGTAAATATTATTGCCTTTTAACTCATAACTCTATGGAGCCTGTACTCATTTGGGCTTTATTTCTTTCATAATCAACAATGAGTTAAATTTGATTATTTTCCATTTTCCCAAATGATTGTTACCTTTAAACTCTAAACTCTATGGTGCCTGTACTCATTTGGACATCATTTGTTTCATCCTCCCAAATAACTTAAAGTTGAAAGTTTTTCATTATCCCAAAAGATTGTTATATTTAAACTCTAAGCTCTATGGAGCCTGTACTCATTTCAGCATCATTTGTTTCATCCTCGCAAAAGACTTAAATTTGGAAGCTTTCTATTACCAATAAAGATTGTTGTCCTGAATCTCTAAGTTCTATGGAGCCTGTACTCATTTGAACATCATCTGTTTCCTCCTCGCAAATGACTTACAGTTGGAGGTTCTCCGTTGTCCATAAGGACTGTCATCTTTTAATACTAAGCTCCAAGGAGCGTGTATTCATTTGAACATCATTTGTTTCATGTCACTAGGAAGTAATATCTGCAACAGGTGATTCATAAAGCTTGTCCACGATTCTATGCAAAAAGATTGTTGTATTTAAACTCTAAGCTCTATGGAGCCTGTACTCACTTGAACTTCATTTGTTTCATCCTCGCAAATGACTTAAAGTTGGATGTTTTCCGTTATCCCAAAAGACTTATCTTTAAATTCCAAACTCTATGGAGCCTGTTACTATTTGAACATCATTTGTTTCACCCTCGCAAATGACTTACAGTTGGAAGTTTTCAGTTATCCAAAAAGATTGTTGTCTTTAAACTCTAAGCTCTATGGAGCCTGTACTCATTCGGACATCTTATGTTTCATCCTCGCAAATGACTTAAAGTTGGAAGTCTTCCATTATCAATAAAGATTGTTGTAATTAAACCCTTAGCTCTATGGAGCCTGTACTCATTTGAACAGCATTTCTTTCATCCTCGCACATGACTTATGGTTGGAAGTTTTCCATTATCAGTAAAGATTGTTGTCATTAAACTCTAAACTCTATGGAACTTGTACTCATTTGAACAGTATTTGTATCATCCTCGCAAATGACTTAAATTTGGAAGTTTTCCGTTACCCAGAATGATTGTTGTCTTTAAACTCTAAGCTCCATAGAGCCTGTACTCATTTGAACGTCATTTGTTTCATCCTCGCAAATGACTTAAAGTTGGTAGTATTCCATTATCCCAAAAGACTTATCTTTAAACTCTAACCTCTATGGAGCCTGTACTCATTTGTGCTGCATTTGTTTCATCCTAGCAAACGACTTACAGTTGGAAGTTTTCCGTTACCCAGAAAGATTGTTGTCTTTAAACTCTAAGCTCAATGGAGCCTGTACTGATTTTAACATCATCTGTTTCATCATCCCAAATGACTTAAAGCTGATAGCTTTCCGTTATGAAAAAAGATTGCTTTATAAACTCTAAGCCCTGTGGAGCCTCTACTCATTTGGATATCATTTGTTTCATCCTCGCAAATGACTTAAAGTTGGAAGTTTTCCATTATTCCAAAAGAATGTTATCTCTAAACTGTAAGCTCCATGGAGACTGTACTCATTTGTGCAGCATTTGATTCATCCTAGCAAATGACTTGCAGTTAAAAGTTTTCCATTATCCCAAAAATTGTTATCTTTAAACTTTAACCTCTATGGAGCCTGTACTCATTTGGACACAATTTCTTTCATCCTCGATTATTACTAAATTTTGGAAGTTTCCCTTATCCAAAAAGATTGTTGTCTTTAACTCTGAGCTCTATGGAGCCTGTACTCATTTGATCATCATTTGTCTAATCCTCGCCAATGACATAAAGCTGGAAGTATTCCGTTGTCCCTAAAGATTGTTACCTTTATACTCTAAGCTCTATGGAGCCTGTACTCATTTGAACAGCATTTGCTTCATCCTCGCAAATGACTTACAGTTGGAGGTTTTCCATTGTCCCAAAAGATTGTTGTCTTTAAACTTTAGGATCAATGGTGCTTGTACTCATTTGAACATCATCTGTTTCATCCTCGCAAATGACTTAAATTTGGAAGTTTTCCGTTATCCATAAGGACTGTCATCTTTAAGAACTAAGCTCCATAGAGCGTGTACTCATTTGAACATCATTTGTTTCATCTTAGCAAATGACACAAAGCTGGAAGTTTTCCGTTATGGAAAAAGATTGTTGTATTTAAACTCTAAGCTCTATGAAGCCTGTACTCATTTGAACATCATTTGTTTCATCTTCGCAGATGACTTAAATTGGGAAGTTTTTCGTTATCAATTGAGATTGTTGTTTTTAAACTCTAAGATCTATGTGGCCTGTACTTATTTGAACATTTTTTGTTGCATCCTCGCAAATGACTTAAAGCTGGAAGCTTCCTGTTATGCAAAAACATTGTTGTCTTTAAACTCTAAGCTCTATGGAGCCTGTACTTATTTGGACATCATTTGTTTCACCCACGCAAATGACTTAAAGTTGGAAGTTTTCCTTGATACCTAAATATCATTGCCTTTTAACTCATAACTCTATGGAGCCTGTACTCATTTGGGCATTATTTCTTTCATAATCAACAATGACCTAAATTTGATTATTTTCCATTTTCCCAAATGATTGTTATCTTTAAACTCAAAACTCTATGGTGCCTGTACTCATTTAGACATCATTTGTTTCATCCTCCCAAATGACTTAAAGTTGAAAGTTTTTCATTATCCCAAAAGATTGTTATATTTAAACTCTAAGTTCTATGGAGCCTGTACTCATTTCAGCATCATTTGTTTCATCCTAGCAAATGACTTAAAGTTGGAAGCTTTCCATTGTCAATAAAGATTGTTGTCCTGAAACTCTAAGTTCTATGGAGCCTGTACTCATTTGAACATCATTTGTTTCCTCCTCGCAAATGACTTACAGTTGGAAGTTTTCCGATATCCATAAAGATTGAAAATTTTAAACTCTAAGCTCAATGGTGCCTGTACTCATTTGAACATCATTTGTTTCATCTTCGCAAAAGACTTAAATTTGGAAGTTTTCCGTTATCCATAAGGACTGTCATCTTTAAACACTAAGCTCCATGGAGCGTGTACTCATTTGAACATCATTTGTTTCACCCTCGCAAATGACTTAAATTTGGAAGTTTTCCTTGATACCTAAATATTATTGCCTTTTAACTCATAACTCTATGGAGCCTCTGCTCATTTGGTCATTATTTATTTCATAATCCACAATGACTTAAATTTTATAATTTTCCATTATCCCAAAAGATTGTTATCTTTAAACTCTAACCTCTATGGAGCCTGTACTCATTTGGACATCATTTGTTTCATCCTCCCAAATGACTTACAGTTGAAAGTTTTTCATTATCCCAAAAGATTGTTATATTTAATCTCTAAGCTCTATGAGTCCTATACTCATTTGAGCAACATTTGTTTCATCCTCGCAAATGACTTAAAGTTGGAAGTTTACCGTTACCCAGAAAGATTGTTGTCATTAAACTCTAAGCTCTATGGAGCCTGTACTCACTTGAACTTCACTTGTTTCTTCCTCGCAAATGACTTAAAGTTGGATGATTTCCGTTATCCCAAAAGACTTAACTTTAAATTCCAAACTCTATGGAGCCTGTTACTATTTGAACATCATTTGTTTCACCCTCGCAAATGACTTACAGTTGGAAGTTTTCCGTTATCCAAAAAGATTGTTGTCTTTAAACTCTAAGCTCTATGGAGCCTGTACTCATTCGGACATTTTATGTTTCATCCTCGCAAATGACTTAAAGTTGGAAGTCTTCCATTATCAATAAAGATTGTTGTAATTAAACCCTTAGCTCTATGGAGCCTGTATTCATTTGAAAAGCACTTCTTTCAACCTCGCACATGACTTATTGTTGGAAGTTTTCCATTATCAATAAAGATTGATGTCATTAAACTCTAAACTCTATGGAGCCTGTACTCATTTGAACAGTATTTGTTTCATCCTCGCAAATAACTTAAATTTGGAAGTTTTCCGTTACCCAGAAAGATTGTTGTCTTTAAACTCTAAGCTCTATCGAGCCTGTACTCATTTGAACGTCATTTGTTTCATCCTCGCAAATGACTAAAAGTTGGAAGTATTCCATTATCCCAAAAGACTTATCTTTAAACTCTAAGCGCT
The DNA here is from genome assembly GCA_030765055.1 of Mantis religiosa. Classification (NCBI taxonomy): domain Eukaryota; kingdom Metazoa; phylum Arthropoda; class Insecta; order Mantodea; family Mantidae; genus Mantis; species Mantis religiosa. The sequence goes on from JAUKNK010000272.1 coordinate 317,426, forward strand.
ATGGAGCCTTTATTCATATGTACCGCATTTGTTTCATCCTAGCAAACATCTTACAGTTGGAAGTTTTCCGTTACCCAGAAAGATTGTTGTCTTTAAACTCTAAGCTCAATGTAGCCTGCACTGATTTTAATATCATCTGTTTCATCATCCCAAATGACTTAAAGCTGATAGCTTTCCGTTATGAAAAAAGATTGCTTTATTAAACTCTAAGCTCTGTGGAGCCTGTACTCATTTGGATATCATTTGTTTCATCCTCGCAAATGACTTAAGTTTGGAAGTTTTCAATTATCTCAAAAGAATGTTATCTCTAAACTGTAAGCTCCATGGAGACTGTTCTCATTTGTGCAGCATTTGCTTCATCCTTGCAAATGACTTACAGTTAAATGTTTTCCATTATCTCGAAAATTGTTATCTTTAAACTTTAACCTCTATGGAGCCTGTACTCATTTGGACACCATTTCTTTCATCCTCGATTATTACTAAATTTTGGAAGTTTCCGTTATCCAAAAAGATTGTTGTCTTTATCTCTGAGCTCTATGGAGCCTGTACTCATTTGATCATCATTTTTCTAATCCTCGCCAATGACATAAAGCTGGAATTTTTCCGTTGTCCCTAAAGATTGTTACCTTTAAACTCTAGGATCAATGGTGCCTGTACTCATCTGAACATCATCTGTTTCATCCTCGCAAATGACTTAAATTTGGAAGTTTTCCGTTATCAATTGAGATTGTTGTTTTTAAACTCTAAGCTCAATGGTGCCTGTACTCATTTGAACATCATTTGTTTTATCCTCGCAAATGACTTAAATTTGGAAGTTTTCCGTTATCCATAAGGACTGTCATCTTTAAACACTAAGCTCCATGGAGCGTGTACTCATTTGAACATCATTTGTTTCATCTTCGCAAATGACGCAAAGCTGGAAGTTTTCCGTTATGGAAAAAGGTTGTTGTATTTAAACTCTAAGTTCTATGAAGCCTGTACTGATTTAAAAATCTTTTTTTCATCTTCGCAAATGACTTAAATTGGGAAGTTTTTCGTTATTCATTGAGATTGTTGATTTTAAACTCTAAGCTCTATGGAGCCTGTACTCATTTGAACATTAATTGTTGCATCCTCGCAAATGACTTAAAGCTCGAAGTTTCCTGTTATGCAAAAAGATTGTTGTCTTTAAACTCTAAGCTCTATGGAGCCTGTACTCATTTGGACATCATTTGCTTCACCCTCGCATATGACTTAAAGTTGGAAGTTTTCCTTGATACCTAAATATTATTGCCTTTTAACTCATAACTCTATGGAGCCTGTACTCATTTGGGCATTATTTCTTTCATAATCAACAATGACTTAAATTTGATTATTTTCCATTTTCCCTAATGATTGTTATCTTTAAACTCTAAACTCTATGGTGCCTGTACTCATTTGGACATCATTTGTTTCATCCTCCCCAATGACTTAAAGTTGAAGGTTTTTCATTATCCCAAAAGATTGTTATATTTAAACTCTAAGCTCTATGGAGCCTGTACTCATTTCAGCATCATTTGTTTCATCCTCGCAAATTACTTAAAGTTGGAAACTTTCCATTATCAATAAAGAATGTTGTCCTGAATCTCTAAGTTCAATGGAGCCTGTACTCATTTGAACATTATTTGTTGCATCCTCGCAAATGACTTAAAGCTGGAAGTTTCCTGTTATGCAAAAACATTGTTGTCTTTAAACTCTAAGCTCTATGGAGCCTGTACTCATTTGGACAGCATTTGTTTCACCCTCGCAAATGACTTAAAGTTGGAAGTTTTCCTTGATACCTAAATATTATTGCCTTATAACTCATAACTCTATGGAGCGTGTACTCATTTGGGCTTTATTTCTTTCATAATCAACAATGAGTTAAATTTGATTATTTTCCATTTTCCCAAATGATTGTCATCTTTAAACACTAAACTCTATGGTGCCTGTACTCATTTGGACATCATTTGTTTCATCCTCCCAAATAACTTAAAGTTGAAAGTTTTTCATTATCCCAAAAGATTGTTATATTTAAACTCTAAGCTCTATGGAGCCTGTACTCATTTCAGCATCATTTGTTTCATCCTCGCAAAAGACTTAAAGTTGGAAGCTTTCTATTACCAATAAAGATTGTTGTCCTGAATCTCTAAGTTCTGTGGAGCCTGTACTCATTTGAACATCATTTGTTTCCTCCTCGCAAATGACTTACAGTTGGAGGTTCTCCGTTGTCCATAAGGACTGTCATCTTTAAACACTAAGCTCCATGGAGCGTGTATTCATTTGAACATCATTTGTTTCATCTTCGCAAATGACAAAAAGGTGGAAGTTTTCCGTTATGCAAAAAGATTGTTGTATTTAAACTCTAAGCTCTATGGAGCCTGTACTCACTTGAACTTCATTTGTTTCATCCTCGCAAATGACTTAAAGTTGGATGTTTTCCGTTATCCCAAAAGACTTATCTTTAAATTCCAAACTCTATGGAGCCTGTTACTATTTGAACATCATTTGTTTCACCCTCGCAAATGACTTACAGTTGGAAGTTCTCCTTGATACCTAAATATCATTGCCTTTTAACTCATAACTCTATGGAGCCTGTACTCATTTGGGCATTATTTGTTTCATAATCAACAATGACTTAAATTTGATTATTTTCCATTTTCCCAAATGATTGTTATCTTTAAACTCTAAACTCTATGGTGCCTGTACTCATTTGGACATCATTTGTTTCATCCTCCCAAATGACTTAAAGTTGAAAGTTTTTCATTATCCCAAAAGATTGTTATATTTAAACTCTAAGTTCTATGGAGCCTGTACTCACTTGAACTTCACTTGTTTCATCCTCGCAAATGACTTAAAGTTGGATGATTTCCGTTATCCCAAAAGACTTAACTTTAAATTCCAGACTCTATGGAGCCTGTTACTATTTGAACATCATTTGTTTCACCCTCGCAAATGACTTACAGTTGGAAGTTTTCCGTTATGCAAAAAGATTGTTGTCTTTAAACTCTAAGCTCTATGGAGCCTGTACTCATTCGGACATCTTATGTTTCATCCTCGCAAATGACTTAAAGTTGGAAGTCTTCCATTATCAGTAAAGATTGTTGTAATTAAACCCTTAGCTCTATGGAGCCTGTACTCATTTGAAAAGCACTTCTTTCAACCTCGCACATGACTTATGGTTGGAAGTTTTCCATTATCAATAAAGATTGATGTCATTAAACTCTAAACTCTATGGAGCCTGTACTCATTTGAACAGTATTTGTTTCATCCTCGCAAATGACTTAAATTTGGAAGTTTTCCGTTACCCAGAAAGATTGTTGTCTTTAAACTCTAAGCTCTATCGAGCCTGTACTCATTTGAACGTCATTTGTTTCATCCTCGCAAATGACTAAAAGTTGGAAGTATTCCATTATCCCAAAAGACGTATCTTTAAACTCTAAGCTCTATGGAGCCTTTACTCATTTGTGCCGCATTTGTTTCATCCTAGCAAACGACTTACAGTTGGAAGTTTTCCGTTACCCAGAAAGATTGTTGTCTTTAAACTCTAAGCTCAATGGAGCCTGCACTGATTTTAACATCATCTGTTTCATCATCCCAAATGACTTAAAGCTGATGGCTTTCCGATATGAAAAAAGATTGCTTTATTAAACTCTAAGCTCTGTGGAGCCTGTACTCATTTGGATATCATTTGTTTCATCCTCGCAAATGACTTAAGTTTGGAAGTTTTCCATTATCCCAAAAGAATGTTATCTCTAAACTGTAAGCTCCATGGACACTGTACTCATTTGTGCAGCATTTGCTTCATCCTTGCAAATGACTTACAGTTAAAAGTTTTCCATTATCCCGAAAATTTTTATCTTTAAACTTTAACCTCTATGGAGCCTGTACTCATTTGGACACCATTTCTTTCATCCTCGATTATTACTAAATTTTGGAAGTTTCCGTTATCCAAAAAGATTGTTGTCTTTAACTCTGAGCTCTATGGAGCCTGTACTCATTTGATCATCATTTGTCTAATCCTCGCCAATGACATAAAGCTGGAAATTTTCCGTTGTCCCTAAAGATTGTTACCTTTAAACTCTAAGCTCTATGTAGCCTGCACTCATTTGAACAGCATTTGCTTCATCCTCGCAAATGACTTACAGTTGGAAGTTTTCCATTGTCCCAAAAGATTGTTGTCTTTAAACTCTAGGAACAATGGTGTCTGTACTCATCTGAACATCATCTGTTTCATCCTCGCAAATGACTTAAATTTGGAAGTTTTCCGTTGTCAATTGAAATTGTTGTTTTTAAACTCTAAGCTCAATGGTGCCTGTACTCATTTGAACATCATTTGTTTTATCCTCGCAAATGACTTAAATTTGGAAGTTTTCCGTTATCCATAAGGACTGTCATCTTTAAACACTAAGCTCCATGGAGCGTGTACTCATTTGAACATCATTTGTTTCATCTTCGCAAATGACGCAAAGCTGGAAGTTTTCCGTTATGGAAAAATATTGTTGTATTTAAACTCTAAGCTCTATGAAGCCTGTACTCATTTAAAAATCTTTTTTTCATCTTCGCAAATGACTTAAATTGGGAAGTTTTTCGTTATTCATTGAGATTGTTGTTTTTAAACTCTAAGCTCTATGGAGCCTGTACTCATTTGAACATTATTTGTTGCATCCTCGCAAATGACTTAAAGCTCGAAGTTTCCTGTTATGCAAAAACATTGTTGTCTTTAAACTCTAAGCTCTATGGAGCCTGTACTCATTTGGACATCATTTGCTTCACCCTCGCATATGACTTAAAGTTGGAAGTTTTCCTTGATACCTAAATAATATTGCCTTTTAACTCATAACTCTATGGAGCATGTACTCATTTGGGCATTATTTCTTTCATAATCAACAATGACTTAAATTTGATTATTTTCCATTTTCCCAAATGATTGTTATCTTTAAACTCTAAACTCTATGGTGCCTGTACTCATTTGGACATCATTTGTTTCATCCTCCCCAATGACTTAAAGTTGAAGGTTTTTCATTATCCCAAAAGACTGTTATCTTTAAACTCTAAACTCTATGGAGCCTGTACTCATTTGTGCTGCATTTGTTTCATCCTAGCAAATGACTTACAGTTGGAAGTTTTCCGTTACCCAGAAAGATTGTTGTCTTTAAACTCTAAGCTCTATGGAGCCTGTACTCATTTGATGGACATTTGTTTCATCCACGCAAATGACTTACAGTTGGAAGTTTTCCGTTACCCAGAAAGATTGTTGTCATTAAACTCTAAGCTCAATGGAGCCTGTACTGATTTTAACATCATCTGTTTCATCATCCCAAATGACTTAAAGCTGATAGCTTTCCGTTATGAAAAAAGATTGCTTTATTAAACTCTAAGCTCTGTGGAGCCTGTACTCATTTGGATATCATTGTTTCATCCTCGCAAATGACTTAAAGTTGGAAGCTTTCCATTATCCCAAAAGAATGTTATCTCTAAACTGTAATTTCCAAGGCGGCTGTTCTCTATTGTGCAGCATTTGCTTCATTCTAGCAAATGACTTACAGTTGGAAGTTTTCCATTATCCCGAAAATTGTTATCTTTAAACTCTAACCTCTATGGAGCCTGTACTCATTTGGACTCCATTTCTTTCATCCTCGATTATTACTAAATTTTGGAAGTTTCCGTTATCCAGAAAGATTGTTGTCTTTAACTCCGAGCTCTATGGAGCCTGTACTCATTTGATCATCATTTGTCTCATCCTCGCCAATGACATAAAGCTGGAAGTTTTCCGTTGTCCCTAAAGATTGTTACCTTTAAACTCTAAGCGCTATGGAGCCTGTACTCATTTGAACAGCATTTGCTTCATCCTCGCAAATGACTTACAGTAGGAAGTTTTCCATTTTCCAAAAGTTTGTTGTCCTTAAACTCTAGGATCAGTGGTGCCTGTACTCATTTGAACATCATCTGTTTCATCCTCGCAAATGACTTAAAGCTGGAAGTTTTCCGTTATCCATTAAGATTGAAATTTTTAAACTCTAAGCTCAATGTAGCCGGTACTCATTTGAACAACATTTGTTTCATCCTCGAAAATGACTTAAATTGGAAGTTTTCCTTTATCCATAAGGACTGTCATCTTTAAACACTAAGCTCAATAGAGCGTGTACTCATTTGAACATCATTTGTTTCATCTTCGCAAATGACACAAAGCTGAAAGTTTCCGTTATGGAAAAGGATAGTTGTATTTAAACTGTTAGCTCTATGAAGCCTGTACTCATTTGAACATCATTTTTTCATCTTCGCAAATGACTTAATTTGGGAAGTTTTTCGTTATCCATTGAGATTGTTATATTTAAACTCTAAGCTCTATGGAGCCTGTACTCATTTCAGCATCATTTGTTTCATCCTCGCAAATTACTTAAAGTTGGAAACTTTCCATTATCAATAAAGAATGTTGTCCTGAATCTCTAAGTTCAATGGAGCCTGTACTCATTTGAACATTATTTGTTGCATCCTCGCAAATGACTTAAAGCTGGAAGTTTCCTGTTATGCAAAAACATTGTTGTCTTTAAACTCTAAGCTCTATGGAGCCTGTACTCATTTGGACAGCATTTGTTTCACCCTCGCAAATGACTTAAAGTTGGAAGTTTTCCTTGATACCTAAATATTATTGCCTTATAACTCATAACTCTATGGAGCGTGTACTCATTTGGGCTTTATTTCTTTCATAATCAACAATGAGTTAAATTTGATTATTTTCCATTTTCCCAAATGATTGTCATCTTTAAACACTAAACTCTATGGTGCCTGTACTCATTTGGACATCATTTGTTTCATCCTCCCAAATAACTTAAAGTTGAAAGTTTTTCATTATCCCAAAAGATTGTTATATTTAAACTCTAAGCTCTATGGAGCCTGTACTCATTTCAGCATCATTTGTTTCATCCTCGCAAAAGACTTAAAGTTGGAAGCTTTCTATTACCAATAAAGATTGTTGTCCTGAATCTCTAAGTTCTGTGGAGCCTGTACTCATTTGAACATCATTTGTTTCCTCCTCGCAAATGACTTACAGTTGGAGGTTCTCCGTTGTCCATAAGGACTGTCATCTTTAAACACTAAGCTCCATGGAGCGTGTATTCATTTGAACATCATTTGTTTCATCTTCGCAAATGACAAAAAGGTGGAAGTTTTCCGTTATGCAAAAAGATTGTTGTATTTAAACTCTAAGCTCTATGGAGCCTGTACTCACTTGAACTTCATTTGTTTCATCCTCGCAAATGACTTAAAGTTGGATGTTTTCCGTTATCCCAAAAGACTTATCTTTAAATTCCAAACTCTATGGAGCCTGTTACTATTTGAACATCATTTGTTTCACCCTCGCAAATGACTTACAGTTGGAAGTTCTCCTTGATACCTAAATATCATTGCCTTTTAACTCATAACTCTATGGAGCCTGTACTCATTTGGGCATTATTTGTTTCATAATCAACAATGACTTAAATTTGATTATTTTCCATTTTCCCAAATGATTGTTATCTTTAAACTCTAAACTCTATGGTGCCTGTACTCATTTGGACATCATTTGTTTCATCCTCCCAAATGACTTAAAGTTGAAAGTTTTTCATTATCCCAAAAGATTGTTATATTTAAACTCTAAGTTCTATGGAGCCTGTACTCACTTGAACTTCACTTGTTTCATCCTCGCAAATGACTTAAAGTTGGATGATTTCCGTTATCCCAAAAGACTTAACTTTAAATTCCAGACTCTATGGAGCCTGTTACTATTTGAACATCATTTGTTTCACCCTCGCAAATGACTTACAGTTGGAAGTTTTCCGTTATGCAAAAAGATTGTTGTCTTTAAACTCTAAGCTCAATGGAGCCTGTACTCATTCGGACATCTTATGTTTCATCCTCGCAAATGACTTAAAGTTGGAAGTCTTCCATTATCAGTAAAGATTGTTGTAATTAAACCCTTAGCTCTATGGAGCCTGTACTCATTTGAAAAGCACTTCTTTCAACCTCGCACATGACTTATGGTTGGAAGTTTTCCATTATCAATAAAGATTGATGTCATTAAACTCTAAACTCTATGGAGCCTGTACTCATTTGAACAGTATTTGTTTCATCCTCGCAAATGACTTAAATTTGGAAGTTTTCCGTTACCCAGAAAGATTGTTGTCTTTAAACTCTAAGCTCTATCGAGCCTGTACTCATTTGAACGTCATTTGTTTCATCCTCGCAAATGACTAAAAGTTGGAAGTATTCCATTATCCCAAAAGACGTATCTTTAAACTCTAAGCTCTATGGAGCCTTTACTCATTTGTGCCGCATTTGTTTCATCCTAGCAAACGACTTACAGTTGGAAGTTTTCCGTTACCCAGAAAGATTGTTGTCTTTAAACTCTAAGCTCAATGGAGCCTGCACTGATTTTAACATCATCTGTTTCATCATCCCAAATGACTTAAAGCTGATGGCTTTCCGATATGAAAAAAGATTGCTTTATTAAACTCTAAGCTCTGTGGAGCCTGTACTCATTTGGATATCATTTGTTTCATCCTCGCAAATGACTTAAGTTTGGAAGTTTTCCATTATCCCAAAAGAATGTTATCTCTAAACTGTAAGCTCCATGGACACTGTACTCATTTGTGCAGCATTTGCTTCATCCTTGCAAATGACTTACAGTTAAAAGTTTTCCATTATCCCGAAAATTTTTATCTTTAAACTTTAACCTCTATGGAGCCTGTACTCATTTGGACACCATTTCTTTCATCCTCGATTATTACTAAATTTTGGAAGTTTCCGTTATCCAAAAAGATTGTTGTCTTTAACTCTGAGCTCTATGGAGCCTGTACTCATTTGATCATCATTTGTCTAATCCTCGCCAATGACATAAAGCTGGAAATTTTCCGTTGTCCCTAAAGATTGTTACCTTTAAACTCTAAGCTCTATGTAGCCTGCACTCATTTGAACAGCATTTGCTTCATCCTCGCAAATGACTTACAGTTGGAAGTTTTCCATTGTCCCAAAAGATTGTTGTCTTTAAACTCTAGGAACAATGGTGTCTGTACTCATCTGAACATCATCTGTTTCATCCTCGCAAATGACTTAAATTTGGAAGTTTTCCGTTGTCAATTGAAATTGTTGTTTTTAAACTCTAAGCTCAATGGTGCCTGTACTCATTTGAACATCATTTGTTTTATCCTCGCAAATGACTTAAATTTGGAAGTTTTCCGTTATCCATAAGGACTGTCATCTTTAAACACTAAGCTCCATGGAGCGTGTACTCATTTGAACATCATTTGTTTCATCTTCGCAAATGACGCAAAGCTGGAAGTTTTCCGTTATGGAAAAATATTGTTGTATTTAAACTCTAAGCTCTATGAAGCCTGTACTCATTTAAAAATCTTTTTTTCATCTTCGCAAATGACTTAAATTGGGAAGTTTTTCGTTATTCATTGAGATTGTTGTTTTTAAACTCTAAGCTCTATGGAGCCTGTACTCATTTGAACATTATTTGTTGCATCCTCGCAAATGACTTAAAGCTCGAAGTTTCCTGTTATGCAAAAACATTGTTGTCTTTAAACTCTAAGCTCTATGGAGCCTGTACTCATTTGGACATCATTTGCTTCACCCTCGCATATGACTTAAAGTTGGAAGTTTTCCTTGATACCTAAATAATATTGCCTTTTAACTCATAACTCTATGGAGCATGTACTCATTTGGGCATTATTTCTTTCATAATCAACAATGACTTAAATTTGATTATTTTCCATTTTCCCAAATGATTGTTATCTTTAAACTCTAAACTCTATGGTGCCTGTACTCATTTGGACATCATTTGTTTCATCCTCCCCAATGACTTAAAGTTGAAGGTTTTTCATTATCCCAAAAGACTGTTATCTTTAAACTCTAAACTCTATGGAGCCTGTACTCATTTGTGCTGCATTTGTTTCATCCTAGCAAATGACTTACAGTTGGAAGTTTTCCGTTACCCAGAAAGATTGTTGTCTTTAAACTCTAAGCTCTATGGAGCCTGTACTCATTTGATGGACATTTGTTTCATCCACGCAAATGACTTACAGTTGGAAGTTTTCCGTTACCCAGAAAGATTGTTGTCATTAAACTCTAAGCTCAATGGAGCCTGTACTGATTTTAACATCATCTGTTTCATCATCCCAAATGACTTAAAGCTGATAGCTTTCCGTTATGAAAAAAGATTGCTTTATTAAACTCTAAGCTCTGTGGAGCCTGTACTCATTTGGATATCATTGTTTCATCCTCGCAAATGACTTAAAGTTGGAAGCTTTCCATTATCCCAAAAGAATGTTATCTCTAAACTGTAATTTCCAAGGCGGCTGTTCTCTATTGTGCAGCATTTGCTTCATTCTAGCAAATGACTTACAGTTGGAAGTTTTCCATTATCCCGAAAATTGTTATCTTTAAACTCTAACCTCTATGGAGCCTGTACTCATTTGGACTCCATTTCTTTCATCCTCGATTATTACTAAATTTTGGAAGTTTCCGTTATCCAGAAAGATTGTTGTCTTTAACTCCGAGCTCTATGGAGCCTGTACTCATTTGATCATCATTTGTCTCATCCTCGCCAATGACATAAAGCTGGAAGTTTTCCGTTGTCCCTAAAGATTGTTACCTTTAAACTCTAAGCGCTATGGAGCCTGTACTCATTTGAACAGCATTTGCTTCATCCTCGCAAATGACTTACAGTAGGAAGTTTTCCATTTTCCAAAAGTTTGTTGTCCTTAAACTCTAGGATCAGTGGTGCCTGTACTCATTTGAACATCATCTGTTTCATCCTCGCAAATGACTTAAAGCTGGAAGTTTTCCGTTATCCATTAAGATTGAAATTTTTAAACTCTAAGCTCAATGTAGCCGGTACTCATTTGAACAACATTTGTTTCATCCTCGAAAATGACTTAAATTGGAAGTTTTCCTTTATCCATAAGGACTGTCATCTTTAAACACTAAGCTCAATAGAGCGTGTACTCATTTGAACATCATTTGTTTCATCTTCGCAAATGACACAAAGCTGAAAGTTTCCGTTATGGAAAAGGATAGTTGTATTTAAACTGTTAGCTCTATGAAGCCTGTACTCATTTGAACATCATTTTTTCATCTTCGCAAATGACTTAATTTGGGAAGTTTTTCGTTATCCATTGAGATTGTTGTTTTTAAACTCTAAGCTCTATGGGGCCTGTATTCATTTGAACATTATTTGTTGCATCCTCGCAAATGACTTAAAGCTGGAAGTTTCCTGTTATGCAAAAACATTGTTGTCTTTAAACTCTAAGCTCTATGGAGCCTGTACTCATTTGGACAGCAATTGTTTCACCCTCGCAAATGACTTAGAGTTGGAAGTTTTCCTTGATACCTAAATATTATTGCCTTTTAACTCATAACTCTATGGAGCCTGTACTCATTTGGGCTTTATTTCTTTCATAATCAACAATGGGTTAAATTTGATTATTTTCCATTTTCCCAAGTGATTGTTATCTTTAAACTCTAAACTCTATGGTGCCTGTACTCATTTGGACATCATTTGTTTCATCCTCCCCAATGACTTAAAGTTGAAGGTTTTTCATTATCCCAAAAGACTGTTATCTTTAAACTCTAAACTCTATGGAGCCTGTACTCATTTGTGCTGCATTTGTTTCATCCTAGCAAATGACTTACAGTTGGAAGTTTTCCGTTACCCAGAAAGATTGTTGTCTTTAAACTCTAAGCTCTATGGAGCCTGTACTCATTTGATGGACATTTGTTTCATCCACGCAAGTGACTTACAGTTGGAAGTTTTCCGTTACCCAGAAAGATTGTTGTCATTAAACTCTAAGCTCAATGGAGCCTGTACTGATTTTAACATCATCTGTTTCATCATCCCAAATGACTTAAAGCTGATAGCTTTCCGTTATGAAAAAAGATTGCTTTATTAAACTCTAAGCTCTGTGGAGCCTGTACTCATTTGGATATCATTGTTTCATCCTCGCAAATGACTTAAAGTTGGAAGCTTTCCATTATCCCAAAAGAATGTTATCTCTAAACTGTAATTTCCAAGGCGGCTGTTCTCTATTGTGCAGCATTTGCTTCATTCTAGCAAATGACTTACAGTTGGAAGTTTTCCATTATCCCGAAAATTGTTATCTTTAAACTCTAACCTCTATGGAGCCTGTACTCATTTGGACTCCATTTCTTTCATCCTCGATTATTACTAAATTTTGGAAGTTTCCGTTATCCAGAAAGATTGTTGTCTTTAACTCCGAGCTCTATGGAGCCTGTACTCATTTGATCATCATTTGTCTCATCCTCGCCAATGACATAAAGCTGGAAGTTTTCCGTTGTCCCTAAAGATTGTTACCTTTAAACTCTAAGCGCTATGGAGCCTGTACTCATTTGAACAGCATTTGCTTCATCCTCGCAAATGACTTACAGTAGGAAGTTTTCCATTTTCCAAAAGTTTGTTGTCCTTAAACTCTAGGATCAGTGGTGCCTGTACTCATTTGAACATCATCTGTTTCATCCTCGCAAATGACTTAAAGCTGGAAGTTTTCCGTTATCCATTAAGATTGAAATTTTTAAACTCTAAGCTCAATGTAGCCGGTACCCATTTGAACAACATTTGTTTCATCCTCGAAAATGACTTAAATTGGAAGTTTTCCTTTATCCATAAGGACTGTCATCTTTAAACACTAAGCTCAATAGAGCGTGTACTCATTTGAACATCATTTGTTTCATCTTCGCAAATGACACAAAGCTGAAAGTTTCCGTTATGGAAAAGGATAGTTGTATTTAAACTGTTAGCTCTATGAAGCCTGTACTCATTTGAACATCATTTTTTCATCTTCGCAAATGACTTAATTTGGGAAGTTTTTCGTTATCCATTGAGATTGTTGTTTTTAAACTCTAAGCTCTATGGGGCCTGTATTCATTTGAACATTATTTGTTGCATCCTCGCAAATGACTTAAAGCTGGAAGTTTCCTGTTATGCAAAAACATTGTTGTCTTTAAACTCTAAGCTCTATGGAGCCTGTACTCATTTGGACAGCAATTGTTTCACCCTCGCAAATGACTTAAAGTTGGAAGTTTTCCTTGATACCTAAATATTATTGCCTTTTAACTCATAACTCTATGGAGCCTGTACTCATTTGGGCTTTATTTCTTTCATAATCAACAATGGGTTAAATTTGATTATTTTCCATTTTCCCAAGTGATTGTTATCTTTAAACTCTAAACTCTATGGTGCCTGTACTCATTTGGACATCATTTGTTTCATCCTCCCCAATGACTTAAAGTTGAAGGTTTTTCATTATCCCAAAAGACTGTTATCTTTAAACTCTAAACTCTATGGAGCCTGTACTCATTTGTGCTGCATTTGTTTCATCCTAGCAAATGACTTACAGTTGGAAGTTTTCCGTTACCCAGAAAGATTGTTGTCTTTAAACTCTAAGCTCTATGGAGCCTGTACTCATTTGATGGACATTTGTTTCATCCACGCAAATGACTTACAGTTGGAAGTTTTCCGTTACCCAGAAAGATTGTTGTCATTAAACTCTAAGCTCAATGGAGCCTGTACTGATTTTAACATCATCTGTTTCATCATCCCAAATGACTTAAAGCTGATAGCTTTCCGTTATGAAAAAAGATTGCTTTATTAAACTGTAAGCCCTGTGGAAGTGTACTCATTTGGATATCATTGTTTCATCCTCGCAAATGACTTAAAGTTGGAAGCTTTCCATTATCCCAAAAGAATGTTATCTCTAAACTGTAAGCTCCAAGGAGGCTGTACTCATTTGTGCAGCATTTGCTTCATTCTAGCAAATGACTTACAGTTGGAATTTTTCCATTATCCCGAAAACTGTTATCTTTAAACTCTAACCTCTATGGAGCCTGTACTCATTTGGACACCATTTCTTTCATCCTCGATTATTACTAAATTTTGGAAGTTTCCGTTATCCAGAAGGATTGTTGTCTTTAACTCTGAGCTCTATGGAGCCTGTACTCATTTGATCATCAATTGTCTCATCCTCGCCAATGACATAAAGCTGGAAGTTTTCCGTTGTCCCTAAAGATTGTTACCTTTAAACTCTAAGCGCTATGGAGCCTGTACTCATTTGAACAGCATTTGCTTCATCCTCGCTAATGACTTACAGTAGGAAGTTTTCCATTGTCCCAAAAGTTTGTTGTCTTTAAACTCTAGGATCAATGGTGCCTGTACTCATTTGAATATCATCTGTTTCATCCTCGCAAATGACTTAAAGCTGGAAGTTTTCCGTTATCCATTAAGATTGAAATTTTTAAACTCTAAGCTCAATGTAGCCGTTACTCATTTGAACAACATTTGTTTCATCCTCGAAAATGACTTAAATTGGAAGTTTTCCTTTATCCATAAGGACTGTCATCTTTAAACACTAAGCTCAATAGAGCGTGTACTCATTTGAACATCATTTGTTTCATCTTCGCAAATGACACAAAGCTGAAAGTTTTCCGTTATGGAAAAAGATTGTTGTATTTAAACTGTAAGCTCTATGAAGCCTGTACTCATTTGAACATCATTTTTTCATCTTCGCAAATGACTTAATTTGGGAAGTTTTTCGTTATCCATTGAGATTGTTGTTTTTAAACTCTAAGCTCTATGGAGCCTGTACTCATCTGCACATTATTTGTTGCATCCTCGCAAATGACTTAAAGCTGGAAGTTTCCTGTTATGCAGAAACATTGTTGTCTTTAAACTCTAAGATCTATGGAGCCTGTACTCATTTGGACAGCATTTGTTTCACCCTCGCAAATGACTTAAAGTTGGAAGTTTTCCTTGATACCTAAATATTATTGCCTTTTAACTCATAACTCTATGGAGCCTGTACTCATTTGGGCTTTATTTCTTTCATAATCAACAATGAGTTAAATTTGATTATTTTCCATTTTCCCAAATGATTGTTATCTTTAAACTCTAAACTCTATGGTGCCTGTACTCATTTGGACATCATTTGTTTCATCCTCCCCAATGACTTAAAGTTGAAGGTTTTTCATTATCCCAAAAGACTGTTATCTTTAAACTCTAAACTCTATGGAGCCTGTACTCATTTGTGCTGCATTTGTTTCATCCTAGCAAATGACTTACAGTTGGAAGTTTTCCGTTACCCAGAAAGATTGTTGTCTTTAAACTCTAAGCTCTATGGAGCCTGTACTCATTTGATGGACATTTGTTTCATCCACGCAAATGACTTACAGTTGGAAGTTTTCCGTTACCCAGAAAGATTGTTGTCATTAAACTCTAAGCTCAATGGAGCCTGCACTGATTTTAACATCATCTGTTTCATCATCCCAAATGACTTAAAGCTGATAGCTTTCCGTTATGAAAAAAGATTGCTTTATTAAACTCTAAGCTCTGTGGAGCCTGTACTCATTTGGATATCATTTGTTTCATCCTAGCAAATGACTTAAGTTTGGAAGTTTTCCATTATCCCAAAAGAATGTTATCTCTAAACTGTAAGCTCCATGGAGACTGTACTCATTTGTGCAGCATTTGCTTCATCCTTGCAAATGACTTACAGTTAAAAGTTTTTCATTATCCCGAAAATTGTTATCTTTAAACTGTAACCTCTATGGAGCCTGTACTCATTTGGACACCATCTCTTTCATCCTCGATTATTACTAAATTTTGGAAGTTTCCGTTATCCAAAAAGATTGTTGTCTTTAACTCTGAGCTCTATGGAGCCTGTACTCATTTGATCATCATTTGTCTAATCCTCGCCCATGACATAAAGCTGGAAGTTTTCCGTTGTCCCTAAAGATTGTTACCCTAAACTCTAAGCTCTATGTAGCCTGCACTCATTTGAACAGCATTTGCTTCATCCTCGCAAATGACTTACAGTTGAAAGTTTTCCATTGTCCCAAAAGATTGTTGTCTTTAAACTCTAGGATCAATGGTGCCTGTACTCATCTGAACATCATCTGTTTCATCCTCGCAAATGACTTAAGTTTGGAAGTTTTCCGTTGTCAATTGAGATTGTTGTTTTTAAACTCTAAGCTCAATGGTGCCTGTACTCATTTGAACATCATTTGTTTTATCCTCGCAAATGACTTAAATTTGGAAGTTTTCCGTTATCCATAAGGACTGTCATCTTTAAACACTAAGCTCCATGGAGCGTGTACTCATTTGAACATCATTTGTTTCATCTTCGCAAATGACGCAAAGCTGGAAGTTTTCCGTTATGGAAAAATATTGTTGTATTTAAACTCTAAGCTCTATGAAGCCTGTACTCATTTAAAAATCTTTTTTTCATCTTCGCAAATGACTTAAATTGGGAAGTTTTTCGTTATTCATTGAGATTGTTGTTTTTAAACTCTAAGCTCTATGGAGCCTGTACTCATTTGAACATTATTTGTTGCATCCTCGCAAATGACTTAAAGCTCGAAGTTTCCTGTTAGGCAAAAACATTGTTGTCTTTAAACTCTAAGCTCTATGGAGCCTGTACTCATTTGGACATCATTTGCTTCACCCTCGCATATGACTTAAAGTTGGAAGTTTTCCTTGATACCTAAATATTATTGCCTTTTAACTCATAACTCTATGGAGCCTGTACTCATTTGGGCATTATTTCTTTCATAATCAACAATGACTTAAATTTGATTATTTTCCATTTTCCCAAATGATTGTTATCTTTAAACTCTAAACTTTATGGTGCCTGTACTCATTTGGACATCATTTGTTTCATCCTCCCCAATGACTTAAAGTTGAAGGTTTTTCATTATCCCAAAAGACTGTTATCTTTAAACTCTAAACTCTATGGAGCCTGTACTCTTTTGTGCTGCATTTGTTTCATCCTAGCAAATGACTTACAGTTGGAAGTTTTCCGTTACCCAGAAAGATTGTTGTCTTTAAACTCTAAGCTCTATGGAGCCTGTACTCATTTGATGGACATTTGTTTCATCCATGCAAATGACTTACAGTTGGAAGTTTTCCGTTACCCAGAAAGATTGTTGTCATTAATCTCTAAGCTCAATGGAGCCTGTACTGATTTTTACATCATCTGTTTCATCATCCCAAATGACTTACACTTGGAGGTCCTCCGTTGTCCATAAGGACTGTCATCTTTAAACACTAAGCTCCATGGAGCGTGTATTCATTTGAACATCATTTGTTTCATCTTCGCAAATGACAAAAAGCTGGAAGTTTACCGATATGCAAAAAGATTGTTGTATTTAAGCTCTAAGCTCTATGGAGCCTGTACTCACTTGAACTTCATTTGTTTCATCCTCGCAAATGACTTAAAGTTGGATGTTTTCCGTTATCCCAAAAGACTTATCTTTAAATTCCAATCTCTATGGAGCCTGTTACTATTTGAACATCATTTGTTTCACCCTCGCAAATGATTTACAGTTGGAAGTTTTCCGTTATCCAAAAAGATTGTTGTCTTTAAACTCTAAGCTCTATGGAGCCTGTACTCATTCGGACATCTTATGTTTCATCCCCGCAAATGACTTAAAGTTGGAAGTCTTCCATTATCAATAAAGATTGTGGTAATTAAACCCTTAGCTCTATGGAGCCTGTACTCATTTGAACAGCATTTCTTTCATCCTCGCACATGACTTATGGTTGGAAGTTTTCCATTATCAGTAAAGATTGTTGTCATTAAACTCTAAACTCTATGGAACCTGTACTCATTTGAACAGTATTTGTATCATCCTCGCAAATGACTTAAATTTGGAAGTTTTCCGTTACCCAGAATGATTGTTGTCTTTAAACTCTAAGCTCCATAGAGCCTGTTTTCATTTGAACGTCATTTGTTTCATCCTCGCAAATGACTTAAAGTTGGTAGTATTCCATTATCCCAAAAGACTTATCTTTAAACTCTAACCTCTATGGAGCCTGTACTCATTTGTGCTGCATTTGTTTCATCCTAGCAAACGACTTACAGTTGGAAGTTTTCCGTTACCCAGAAAGATTGTTGTCATTAAACTCTAAGCTCAATGGAGCCTGTACTGATTTTAACATCATCTGTTTCATCATCCCAAATGACTTAAAGCTGATAGCTTTCCGTTATGAAAAAAGATTGCTTTATTAAACTCTAAGCTCTATGGAGCCTGTACTCATTTGAACATTATTTGTTGCATCCTCGCAAATGACTTAAAGCTCGAAGTTTCCTGTTAGGCAAAAACATTGTTGTCTTTAAACTCTAAGCTCTATGGAGCCTGTACTCATTTGGACATCATTTGCTTCACCCTCGCATATGACTTAAAGTTGGAAGTTTTCCTTGATACCTAAATATTATTGCCTTTTAACTCATAACTCTATGGAGCCTGTACTCATTTGGGCATTATTTCTTTCATAATCAACAATGACTTAAATTTGATTATTTTCCATTTTCCCAAATGATTGTTATCTTTAAACTCTAAACTTTATGGTGCCTGTACTCATTTGGACATCATTTGTTTCATCCTCCCCAATGACTTAAAGTTGAAGGTTTTTCATTATCCCAAAAGACTGTTATCTTTAAACTCTAAACTCTATGGAGCCTGTACTCTTTTGTGCTGCATTTGTTTCATCCTAGGAAATGACTTACAGTTGGAAGTTTTCCGTTACCCAGAAAGATTGTTGTCTTTAAACTCTAAGCTCTATGGAGCCTGTACTCATTTGATGGACATTTGTTTCATCCATGCAAATGACTTACAGTTGGAAGTTTTCCGTTACCCAGAAAGATTGTTGTCATTAATCTCTAAGCTCAATGGAGCCTGTACTGATTTTAACATCATCTGTTTCATCATCCCAAATGACTTACACTTGGAGGTTCTCCGTTGTCCATAAGGACTGTCATCTTTAAACACTAAGCTCCATGGAGCGTGTATTCATTTGAACATCATTTGTTTCATCTTCGCAAATGACAAAAAGCTGGAAGTTTTCCGATATGCAAAAAGATTGTTGTATTTAAGCTCTAAGCTCTATGGAGCCTGTACTCACTTGAACTTCATTTGTTTCATCCTCGCAAATGACTTAAAGTTGGATGTTTTCCGTTATCCCAAAAGACTTATCTTTAAATTCCAATCTCTATGGAGCCTGTTACTATTTGAACATCATTTGTTTCACCCTCGCAAATGACTTACAGTTGGAAGTTTTCCGTTATCCAAAAAGATTGTTGTCTTTAAACTCTAAGCTCTATGGAGCCTGTACTCATTCGGACATCTTATGTTTCATCCCCGCAAATGACTTAAAGTTGGAAGTCTTCCATTATCAATAAAGATTGTGGTAATTAAACCCTTAGCTCTATGGAGCCTGTACTCATTTGAACAGCATTTCTTTCATCCTCGCACATGACTTATGGTTGGAAGTTTTCCATTATCAGTAAAGATTGTTGTCATTAAACTCTAAACTCTATGGAACCTGTACTCATTTGAACAGTAATTGTATCATCCTCGCAAATGACTTAAATTTGGAAGTTTTCCGTTACCCAGAATGATTGTTGTCTTTAAACTCTAAGCTCCATAGAGCCTGTTTTCATTTGAACGTCATTTGTTTCATCCTCGCAAATGACTTAAAGTTGGTAGTATTCCATTATCCCAAAAGACTTATCTTTAAACTCTAACCTCTATGGAGCCTGTACTCATTTGTGCTGCATTTGTTTCATCCTAGCAAACGACTTACAGTTGGAAGTTTTCCGTTACCCAGAAAGATTGTTGTCATTAAACTCTAAGCTCAATGGAGCCTGTACTGAATTTAACATCATCTGTTTCATCATCCCAAATGACTTAAAGCTGATAGCTTTCCGTTATGAAAAAAGATTGCTTTATTAAACTCTAAGCTCTGTGGAGCCTGTACTCATTTGGATATCATTGTTTCATCCTCGCAAATGACTTAAAGTTGGAAGCTTTCCATTATCCCAAAAGAATGTTATCTCTAAACTGTAATTTCCAAGGCGGCTGTTCTCTATTGTGCAGCATTTGCTTCATTCTAGCAAATGACTTACAGTTGGAAGTTTTCCATTATCCCGAAAATTTTTATCTTTAAACTCTAACCTCTATGGAGCCTGTACTCATTTGGACTCCATTTCTTTCATCCTCGATTATTACTAAATTTTGGAAGTTTCCGTTATCCAGAAAGATTGTTGTCTTTAACTCCGAGCTCTATGGAGCCTGTACTCATTTGATCATCATTTGTCTCATCCTCGCCAATGACATAAAGCTGGAAGTTTTCCGTTGTCCCTAAAGATTGTTACCTTTAAACTCTAAGCGCTATGGAGCCTGTACTCATTTGAACAGCATTTGCTTCATCCTCGCAAATGACTTACAGTAGGAAGTTTTCCATTTTCCAAAAGTTTGTTGTCCTTAAACTCTAGGATCAGTGGTGCCTGTACTCATTTGAACATCATCTGTTTCATCCTCGCAAATGACTTAAAGCTGGAAGTTTTCCGTTATCCATTAAGATTGAAATTTTTAAACTCTAAGCTCAATGTAGCCGGTACTCATTTGAACAACATTTGTTTCATCCTCGAAAATGACTTAAATTGGAAGTTTTCCTTTATCCATAAGGACTGTCATCTTTAAACACTAAGCTCAATAGAGCGTGTACTCATTTGAACATCATTTGTTTCATCTTCGCAAATGACACAAAGCTGAAAGTTTCCGTTATGGAAAAGGATAGTTGTATTTAAACTGTTAGCTCTATGAAGCCTGTACTCATTTGAACATCATTTTTTCATCTTCGCAAATGACTTAATTTGGGAAGTTTTTCGTTATCCATTGAGATTGTTGTTTTTAAACTCTAAGCTCTATGGGGCCTGTATTCATTTGAACATTATTTGTTGCATCCTCGCAAATGACTTAAAGCTGGAAGTTTCCTGTTATGCAAAAACATTGTTGTCTTTAAACTCTAAGCTCTATGGAGCCTGTACTCATTTGGACAGCAATTGTTTCACCCTCGCAAATGACTTAAAGTTGGAAGTTTTCCTTGATACCTAAATATTATTGCCTTTTAACTCATAACTCTATGGAGCCTGTACTCATTTGGGCTTTATTTCTTTCATAATCAACAATGGGTTAAATTTGATTATTTTCCATTTTCCCAAGTGATTGTTATCTTTAAACTCTAAACTCTATGGTGCCTGTACTCATTTGGACATCATTTGTTTCATCCTCCCCAATGACTTAAAGTTGAAGGTTTTTCATTATCCCAAAAGACTGTTATCTTTAAACTCTAAACTCTATGGAGCCTGTACTCATTTGTGCTGCATTTGTTTCATCCTAGCAAATGACTTACAGTTGGAAGTTTTCCGTTACCCAGAAAGATTGTTGTCTTTAAACTCTAAGCTCTATGGAGCCTGTACTCATTTGATGGACATTTGTTTCATCCACGCAAATGACTTACAGTTGGAAGTTTTCCGTTACCCAGAAAGATTGTTGTCATTAAACTCTAAGCTCAATGGAGCCTGTACTGATTTTAACATCATCTGTTTCATCATCCCAAATGACTTAAAGCTGATAGCTTTCCGTTATGAAAAAAGATTGCTTTATTAAACTGTAAGCCCTGTGGAAGTGTACTCATTTGGATATCATTGTTTCATCCTCGCAAATGACTTAAAGTTGGAAGCTTTCCATTATCCCAAAAGAATGTTATCTCTAAACTGTAAGCTCCAAGGAGGCTGTACTCATTTGTGCAGCATTTGCTTCATTCTAGCAAATGACTTACAGTTGGAATTTTTCCATTATCCCGAAAATTGTTATCTTTAAACTCTAACCTCTATGGAGCCTGTACTCATTTGGACTCCATTTCTTTCATCCTCGATTATTACTAAATTTTGGAAGTTTCCGTTATCCAGAAGGATTGTTGTCTTTAACTCTGAGCTCTATGGAGCCTGTACTCATTTGATCATCAATTGTCTCATCCTCGCCAATGACATAAAGCTGGAAGTTTTCCGTTGTCCCTAAAGATTGTTACCTTTAAACTCTAAGCGCTATGGAGCCTGTACTCATTTGAACAGCATTTGCTTCATCCTCGCAAATGACTTACAGTAGGAAGTTTTCCATTGTCCCAAAAGTTTGTTGTCTTTAAACTCTAGGATCAATGGTGCCTGTACTCATTTGAACATCATCTGTTTCATCCTCGCAAATGACTTAAAGCTGGAAGTTTTCCGTTATCCATTAAGATTGAAATTTTTAAACTCTAAGCTCAATGTAGCCGTTACTCATTTGAACAACATTTGTTTCATCCTCGAAAATGACTTAAATTGGAAGTTTTCCTTTATCCATAAGGACTGTCATCTTTAAACACTAAGCTCAATAGAGCGTGTACTCATTTGAACATCATTTGTTTCATCTTCGCAAATGACACAAAGCTGAAAATTTTCCGTTATGGAAAAAGATTGTTGTATTTAAACTGTAAGCTCTATGAAGCCTGTACTCATTTGAACATCATTTTTTCATCTTCGCAAATGACTTAATTTGGGAAGTTTTTCGTTATCCATTGAGATTGTTGTTTTTAAACTCTAAGCTCTATGGAGCCTGTACTCATTTGCACATTATTTGTTGCATCCTCGCAAATGACTTAAAGCTGGAAGTTTCCTGTTATGCAAAAACATTGTTGTCTTTAAACTCTAAGCTCTATGGAGCCTGTACTCATTTGGACAGCAATTGTTTCACCCTCGAAAATGACTTAAAGTTGGAAGTTTTCCTTGATACCTAAATATTATTGCCTTTTAACTCATAACTCTATGGAGCCTGTACTCATTTGGGCTTTATTTCTTTCATAATCAACAATGGGTTAAATTTGATTATTTTCCATTTTCCCAAATGATTGTTATCTTTAAACTCTAAACTCTATGGTGCCTGTACTCATTTGGACATCATTTGTTTCAGCCTCCCCAATGACTTAAAGTTGAAGGTTTTTCATTATCCCAAAAGACTGTTATCTTTAAACTCTAAACTCTATGGAGCCTGTACTCATTTGTGCTGCATTTGTTTCATCCTAGCAAATGACTTACAGTTGGAAGTTTTCCGTTACCCAGAAAGATTGTTGTCTTTAAACTCTAAGCTCTATGGAGCCTGTACTCATTTGATGGACATTTGTTTCATCCACGCAAATGACTTACAGTTGGAAGTTTTCCGTTACCCAGAAAGATTGTTGTCATTAAACTCTAAGCTCAATGGAGCCTGTACTGATTTTAACATCATCTGTTTCATCATCCCAAATGACTTAAAGCTGATAGCTTTCCGTTATGAAAAAAGATTGCTTTATTAAACTGTAAGCCCTGTGGAGCCTGTACTCATTTGGATATCATTGTTTCATCCTCGCAAATGACTTAAAGTTGGAAGCTTTCCATTATCCCAAAAGAATGTTATCTCTAAACTGTAAGCTCCAAGGAGGCTGTACTCATTTGTGCAGCATTTGCTTCATTCTAGCAAATGACTTACAGTTGGAATTTTTCCATTATCCCGAAAATTGTTATCTTTAAACTCTAACCTCTATGGAGCCTGTACTCATTTGGACACCATTTCTTTCATCCTCGATTATTACTAAATTTTGGAAGTTTCCGTTATCCAGAAGGATTGTTGTCTTTAACTCTGAGCTCTATGGAGCCTGTACTCATTTGATCATCAATTGTCTCATCCTCGCCAATGACATAAAGCTGGAAGTTTTCCGTTGTCCCTAAAGATTGTTACCTTTAAACTCTAAGCGCTATGGAGCCTGTACTCATTTGAACAGCATTTGCTTCATCCTCGCAAATGACTTACAGTAGGAAGTTTTCCATTGTCCCAAAAGTTTGTTGTCTTTAAACTCTAGGATCAATGGTGCCTGTACTCATTTGAACATCATCTGTTTCATCCTCGCAAATGACTTAAAGCTGGAAGTTTTCCGTTATCCATTAAGATTGAAATTTTTAAACTCTAAGCTCAATGTAGCCGTTACTCATTTGAACAACATTTGTTTCATCCTCGAAAATGACTTAAATTGGAAGTTTTCCTTTATCCATAAGGACTGTCATCTTTAAACACTAAGCTCAATAGAGCGTGTACTCATTTGAACATCATTTGTTTCATCTTCGCAAATGACACAAAGCTGAAAGTTTTCCGTTATGGAAAAAGATTGTTGTATTTAAACTGTAAGCTCTATGAAGCCTGTACTCATTTGAACATCATTTTTTCATCTTCGCAAATGACTTAATTTGGGAAGTTTTTCGTTATCCATTGAGATTGTTGTTTTTAAACTCTAAGCTCTATGGAGCCTGTACTCATTTGCACATTATTTGTTGCATCCTCGCAAATGACTTAAAGCTGGAAGTTTCCTGTTATGCAAAAACATTGTTGTCTTTAAACTCTAAGATCTATGGAGCCTGTACTCATTTGGACAGCATTTGTTTCACCCTCGCAAATGACTTAAAGTTGGAAGTTTTCCTTGATACCTAAATATTATTGCCTTTTAACTCATAACTCTATGGAGCCTGTACTCATTTGGGCTTTATTTCTTTCATAATCAACAATGAGTTAAATTTGATTATTTTCCATTTTCCCAAATGATTGTTATCTTTAAACTCTAAACTCTATGGTGCCTGTACTCATTTGGACATCATTTGTTTCATCCTCCCCAATGACTTAAAGTTGAAGGTTTTTCATTATCCCAAAAGACTGTTATCTTTAAACTCTAAACTCTATGGAGCCTGTACTCATTTGTGCTGCATTTGTTTCATCCTAGCAAATGACTTACAGTTGGAAGTTTTCCGTTACCCAGAAAGATTGTTGTCTTTAAACTCTAAGCTCTATGGAGCCTGTACTCATTTGATGGACATTTGTTTCATCCACGCAAATGACTTACAGTTGGAAGTTTTCCGTTACCCAGAAAGATTGTTGTCATTAAACTCTAAGCTCAATGGAGCCTGCACTGATTTTAACATCATCTGTTTCATCATCCCAAATGACTTAAAGCTGATAGCTTTCCGTTATGAAAAAAGATTGCTTTATTAAACTCTAAGCTCTGTGGAGCCTGTACTCATTTGGATATCATTTGTTTCATCCTAGCAAATGACTTAAGTTTGGAAGTTTTCCATTATCCCAAAAGAATGTTATCTCTAAACTGTAAGCTCCATGGAGACTGTACTCATTTGTGCAGCATTTGCTTCATCCTTGCAAATGACTTACAGTTAAAAGTTTTTCATTATCCCGAAAATTGTTATCTTTAAACTGTAACCTCTATGGAGCCTGTACTCATTTGGACACCATCTCTTTCATCCTCGATTATTACTAAATTTTGGAAGTTTCCGTTATCCAAAAAGATTGTTGTCTTTAACTCTGAGCTCTATGGAGCCTGTACTCATTTGATCATCATTTGTCTAATCCTCGCCCATGACATAAAGCTGGAAGTTTTCCGTTGTCCCTAAAGATTGTTACCCTAAACTCTAAGCTCTATGTAGCCTGCACTCATTTGAACAGCATTTGCTTCATCCTCGCAAATGACTTACAGTTGGAAGTTTTCCATTGTCCCAAAAGATTGTTGTCTTTAAACTCTAGGATCAATGGTGCCTGTACTCATCTGAACATCATCTGTTTCATCCTCGCAAATGACTTAAGTTTGGAAGTTTTCCGTTGTCAATTGAGATTGTTGTTTTTAAACTCTAAGCTCAATGGTGCCTGTACTCATTTGAACATCATTTGTTTTATCCTCGCAAATGACTTAAATTTGGAAGTTTTCCGTTATCCATAAGGACTGTCATCTTTAAACACTAAGCTCCATGGAGCGTGTACTCATTTGAACATCATTTGTTTCATCTTCGCAAATGACGCAAAGCTGGAAGTTTTCCGTTATGGAAAAATATTGTTGTATTTAAACTCTAAGCTCTATGAAGCCTGTACTCATTTAAAAATATTTTTTTCATCTTCGCAAATGACTTAAATTGGAAAGTTTTTCGTTATTCATTGAGATTGTTGTTTTTAAACTCTAAGCTCTATGGAGCCTGTACTCATTTGAACATTATTTGTTGCATCCTCGCAAATGACTTAAAGCTCGAAGTTTCCTGTTAGGCAAAAACATTGTTGTCTTTAAACTCTAAGCTCTATGGAGCCTGTACTCATTTGGACATCATTTGCTTCACCCTCGCATATGACTTAAAGTTGGAAGTTTTCCTTGATACCTAAATATTATTGCCTTTTAACTCATAACTCTATGGAGCCTGTACTCATTTGGGCATTATTTCTTTCATAATCAACAATGACTTAAATTTGATTATTTTCCATTTTCCCAAATGATTGTTATCTTTAAACTCTAAACTTTATGGTGCCTGTACTCATTTGGACATCATTTGTTTCATCCTCCCCAATGACTTAAAGTTGAAGGTTTT
This sequence comes from Mantis religiosa, assembly GCA_030765055.1. Classification (NCBI taxonomy): domain Eukaryota; kingdom Metazoa; phylum Arthropoda; class Insecta; order Mantodea; family Mantidae; genus Mantis; species Mantis religiosa. The sequence continues at coordinate 343,738 of JAUKNK010000272.1, forward strand.
TCATTATCCCAAAAGACTGTTATCTTTAAACTCTAAACTCTATGGAGCCTGTACTCTTTTGTGCTGCATTTGTTTCATCCTAGCAAATGACTTACAGTTGGAAGTTTTCCGTTATCCAGAAAGATTGTTGTCTTTAAACTCTAAGCTCTATGGAGCCTGTACTCATTTGATGGACATTTGTTTCATCCATGCAAATGACTTACAGTTGGAAGTTTTCCGTTACCCAGAAAGATTGTTGTCATTAATCTCTAAGCTCAATGGAGCCTGTACTGATTTTAACATCATCTGTTTCATCATCCCAAATGACTTACACTTGGAGGTTCTCCGTTGTCCATAAGGACTGTCATCTTTAAACACTAAGCTCCATGGAGCGTGTATTCATTTGAACATCATTTGTTTCATCTTCGCAAATGACAAAAAGCTGGAAGTTTACCGATATGCAAAAAGATTGTTGTATTTAAGCTCTAAGCTCTATGGAGCCTGTACTCACTTGAACTTCATTTGTTTCATCCTCGCAAATGACTTAAAGTTGGATGTTTTCCGTTATCCCAAAAGACTTATCTTTAAATTCCAGACTCTATGGAGCCTGTTACTATTTGAACATCATTTGTTTCACCCTCGCAAATGACTTACAGTTGGAAGTTTTCCGTTATCCAAAAAGATTGTTGTCTTTAAACTCTAAGCTCTATGGAGCCTGTACTCATTCGGACATCTTATGTTTCATCCCCGCAAATGACTTAAAGTTGGAAGTCTTCCATTATCAATAAAGATTGTGGTAATTAAACCCTTAGCTCTATGGAGCCTGTACTCATTTGAACAGCATTTCTTTCATCCTCGCACATGACTTATGGTTGGAAGTTTTCCATTATCAGTAAAGATTGTTGTCATTAAACTCTAAACTCTATGGAACCTGTACTCATTTGAACAGTATTTGTATCATCCTCGCAAATGACTTAAATTTGGAAGTTTTCCGTTACCCAGAATGATTGTTGTCTTTAAACTCTAAGCTCCATAGAGCCTGTTTTCATTTGAACGTCATTTGTTTCATCCTCGCAAATGACTTAAAGTTGGTAGTATTCCATTATCCCAAAAGACTTATCTTTAAACTCTAACCTCTATGGAGCCTGTACTCATTTGTGCTGCATTTGTTTCATCCTAGCAAACGACTTACAGTTGGAAGTTTTCCGTTACCCAGAAAGATTGTTGTCATTAAACTCTAAGCTCAATGGAGCCTGTACTGATTTTAACATCATCTGTTTCATCATCCCAAATGACTTAAAGCTGATAGCTTTCCGTTATGAAAAAAGATTGCTTTATTAAACTCTAAGCTCTGTGGAGCCTGTACTCATTTGGATATCATTGTTTCATCCTCGCAAATGACTTAAAGTTGGAAGCTTTCCATTATCCCAAAAGAATGTTATCTCTAAACTGTAATTTCCAAGGCGGCTGTTCTCTATTGTGCAGCATTTGCTTCATTCTAGCAAATGACTTACAGTTGGAAGTTTTCCATTATCCCGAAAATTGTTATCTTTAAACTCTAACCTCTATGGAGCCTGTACTCATTTGGACTCCATTTCTTTCATCCTCGATTATTACTAAATTTTGGAAGTTTCCGTTATCCAGAAAGATTGTTGTCTTTAACTCCGAGCTCTATGGAGCCTGTACTCATTTGATCATCATTTGTCTCATCCTCGCCAATGACATAAAGCTGGAAGTTTTCCGTTGTCCCTAAAGATTGTTACCTTTAAACTCTAAGCGCTATGGAGCCTGTACTCATTTGAACAGCATTTGCTTCATCCTCGCAAATGACTTACAGTTGGAAGTTTTCCATTTTCCAAAAGTTTGTTGTCCTTAAACTCTAGGATCAGTGGTGCCTGTACTCATCTGAACATCATCTGTTTCATCCTCGCAAATGACTTAAGTTTGGAAGTTTTCCGTTGTCAATTGGGATTGTTGTTTTTAAACTCTAAGCTCAATGGTGCCTGTACTCATTTGAACATCATTTGTTTTATCCTCGCAAATGACTTAAAGCTGGAAGTTTTCCGTTATCCATTAAGATTGAAATTTTTAAACTCTAAGCTCAATGTAGCCGGTACTCATTTGAACAACATTTGTTTCATCCTCGAAAATGACTTAAATTGGAAGTTTTCCTTTATCCATAAGGACTGTCATCTTTAAACACTAAGCTCAATAGAGCGTGTACTCATTTGAACATCATTTGTTTCATCTTCGCAAATGACACAAAGCTGAAAGTTTCCGTTATGGAAAAGGATAGTTGTATTTAAACTGTTAGCTCTATGAAGCCTGTACTCATTTGAACATCATTTTTTCATCTTCGCAAATGACTTAATTTGGGAAGTTTTTCGTTATCCATTGAGATTGTTGTTTTTAAACTCTAAGCTCTATGGGGCCTGTATTCATTTGAACATTATTTGTTGCATCCTCGCAAATGACTTAAAGCTGGAAGTTTCCTGTTATGCAAAAACATTGTTGTCTTTAAACTCTAAGCTCTATGGAGCCTGTACTCATTTGGACAGCAATTGTTTCACCCTCGCAAATGACTTAAAGATGGAAGTTTTCCTTGATACCTAAATATTATTGCCTTTTAACTCATAACTCTATGGAGCCTGTACTCATTTGGGCTTTATTTCTTTCATAATCAACAATGGGTTAAATTTGATTATTTTCCATTTTCCCAAGTGATTGTTATCTTTAAACTCTAAACTCTATGGTGCCTGTACTCATTTGGACATCATTTGTTTCATCCTCCCCAATGACTTAAAGTTGAAGGTTTTTCATTATCCCAAAAGACTGTTATCTTTAAACTCTAAACTCTATGGAGCCTGTACTCATTTGTGCTGCATTTGTTTCATCCTAGCAAATGACTTACAGTTGGAAGTTTTCCGTTACCCAGAAAGATTGTTGTCTTTAAACTCTAAGCTCTATGGAGCCTGTACTCATTTGATGGACATATGTTTCATCCACGCAAATGACTTACAGTTGGAAGTTTTCCGTTACCCAGAAAGATTGTTGTCATTAAACTCTAAGCTCAATGGAGCCTGTACTGATTTTAACATCATCTGTTTCATCATCCCAAATGACTTAAAGCTGATAGCTTTCCGTTATGAAAAAAGATTGCTTTATTAAACTGTAAGCCCTGTGGAAGTGTACTCATTTGGATATCATTGTTTCATCCTCGCAAATGACTTAAAGTTGGAAGCTTTCCATTATCCCAAAAGAATGTTATCTCTAAACTGTAAGCTCCAAGGAGGCTGTACTCATTTGTGCAGCATTTGCTTCATTCTAGCAAATGACTTACAGTTGGAATTTTTCCATTATCCCGAAAATTGTTATCTTTAAACTCTAACCTCTATGGAGCCTGTACTCATTTGGACACCATTTCTTTCATCCTCGATTATTACTAAATTTTGGAAGTTTCCGTTATCCAGAAGGATTGTTGTCTTTAACTCTGAGCTCTATGGAGCCTGTACTCATTTGATCGTCAACTGTCTCATCCTCGCCAATGACATAAAGCTGGAAGTTTTCCGTTGTCCCTAAAGATTGTTACCTTTAAACTCTAAGCGCTATGGAGCCTGTACTCATTTGAACAGCATTTGCTTCATCCTCGCAAATGACTTACAGTAGGAAGTTTTCCATTGTCCCAAAAGTTTGTTGTCTTTAAACTCTAGGATCAATGGTGCCTGTACTCATTTGAACATCATCTGTTTCATCCTCGCAAATGACTTAAAGCTGGAAGTTTTCCGTTATCCATTAAGATTGAAATTTTTAAACTCTAAGCTCAATGTAGCCGTTACTCATTTGAACAACATTTGTTTCATCCTCGAAAATGACTTAAATTGGAAGTTTTCCTTTATCCATAAGGACTGTCATCTTTAAACACTAAGCTCAATAGAGCGTGTACTCATTTGAACATCATTTGTTTCATCTTCGCAAATGACACAAAGCTGAAAATTTTCCGTTATGGAAAAAGATTGTTGTATTTAAACTGTAAGCTCTATGAAGCCTGTACTCATTTGAACATCATTTTTTCATCTTCGAAAATGACTTAATTTGGGAAGTTTTTCGTTATCCATTGAGATTGTTGTTTTTAAACTCTAAGCTCTATGGAGCCTGTACTCATTTGCACATTATTTGTTGCATCCTCGCAAATGACTTAAAGCTGGAAGTTTCCTGTTATGCAAAAACATTGTTGTCTTTAAACTCTAAGCTCTATGGAGCCTGTACTCATTTGGACAGCAATTGTTTCACCCTCGCAAATGACTTAAAGTTGGAAGTTTTCCTTGATACCTAAATATTATTGCCTTTTAACTCATAACTCTATGGAGCCTGTACTCATTTGGGCTTTATTTCTTTCATAATCAACAATGGGTTAAATTTGATTATTTTCCATTTTCCCAAATGATTGTTATCTTTAAACTCTAAACTCTATGGTGCCTGTACTCATTTGGACATCATTTGTTTCATCCTCCCCAATGACTTAAAGTTGAAGGTTTTTCATTATCCCAAAAGACTGTTATCTTTAAACTCTAAACTCTATGGAGCCTGTACTCATTTGTGCTGCATTTGTTTCATCCTAGCAAATGACTTACAGTTGGAAGTTTTCCGTTACCCAGAAAGATTGTTGTCTTTAAACTCTAAGCTCTATGGAGCCTGTACTCATTTGATGGACATTTGTTTCATCCACGCAAATGACTTACAGTTGGAAGTTTTCCGTTACCCAGAAAGATTGTTGTCATTAAACTCTAAGCTCAATGGAGCCTGTACTGATTTTAACATCATCTGTTTCATCATCCCAAATGACTTAAAGCTGATAGCTTTCCGTTATGAAAAAAGATTGCTTTATTAAACTGTAAGCCCTGTGGAGCCTGTACTCATTTGGATATCATTGTTTCATCCTCGCAAATGACTTAAAGTTGGAAGCTTTCCATTATCCCAAAAGAATGTTATCTCTAAACTGTAAGCTCCAAGGAGGCTGTACTCATTTGTGCAGCATTTGCTTCATTCTAGCAAATGACTTACAGTTGGAATTTTTCCATTATCCCGAAAATTGTTATCTTTAAACTCTAACCTCTATGGAGCCTGTACTCATTTGGACACCATTTCTTTCATCCTCGATTATTACTAAATTTTGGAAGTTTCCGTTATCCAGAAGGATTGTTGTCTTTAACTCTGAGCTCTATGGAGCCTGTACTCATTTGATCATCAATTGTCTCATCCTCGCCAATGACATAAAGCTGGAAGTTTTCCGTTGTCCCTAAAGATTGTTACCTTTAAACTCTAAGCGCTATGGAGCCTGTACTCATTTGAACAGCATTTGCTTCATCCTCGCAAATGACTTACAGTAGGAAGTTTTCCATTGTCCCAAAAGTTTGTTGTCTTTAAACTCTAGGATCAATGGTGCCTGTACTCATTTGAACATCATCTGTTTCATCCTCGCAAATGACTTAAAGCTGGAAGATTTCCGTTATCCATTAAGATTGAAATTTTTAAACTCTAAGCTCAATGTAGCCGTTACTCATTTGAACAACATTTGTTTCATCCTCGAAAATGACTTAAATTGGAAGTTTTCCTTTATCCATAAGGACTGTCATCTTTAAACACTAAGCTCAATAGAGCGTGTACTCATTTGAACATCATTTGTTTCATCTTCGCAAATGACACAAAGCTGAAAGTTTTCCGTTATGGAAAAAGATTGTTGTATTTAAACTGTAAGCTCTATGAAGCCTGTACTCATTTGAACATCATTTTTTCATCTTCGCAAATGACTTAATTTGGGAAGTTTTTCGTTATCCATTGAGATTGTTGTTTTTAAACTCTAAGCTCTATGGAGCCTGTACTCATTTGCACATTATTTGTTGCATCCTCGCAAATGACTTAAATCTGGAAGTTTCCTGTTATGCAAAAACATTGTTTCTTTAAACTCTAAGATCTATGGAGCCTGTACTCATTTGGACAGCATTTGTTTCACCCTCGCAAATGACTTAAAGTTGGAAGTTTTCCTTGATACCTAAATATTATTGCCTTTTAACTCATAACTCTATGGAGCCTGTACTCATTTGGGCTTTATTTCTTTCATAATCAACAATGAGTTAAATTTGATTATTTTCCATTTTCCCAAATGATTGTTATCTTTAAACTCTAAACTCTATGGTGCCTGTACTCATTTGGACATCATTTGTTTCATCCTCCCCAATGACTTAAAGTTGAAGGTTTTTCATTATCCCAAAAGACTGTTATCTTTAAACTCTAAACTCTATGGAGCCTGTACTCATTTGTGCTGCATTTGTTTCATCCTAGCAAATGACTTACAGTTGGAAGTTTTCCGTTACCCAGAAAGATTGTTGTCTTTAAACTCTAAGCTCTATGGAGCCTGTACTCATTTGATGGACATTTGTTTCATCCACGCAAATGACTTACAGTTGGAAGTTTTCCGTTACCCAGAAAGATTGTTGTCATTAAACTCTAAGCTCAATGGAGCCTGTACTGATTTTAACATCATCTGTTTCATCATCCCAAATGACTTAAAGCTGATAGCTTTCCGTTATGAAAAAAGATTGCTTTATTAAACTCTAAGCTCTGTGGAGCCTGTACTCATTTGGATATCATTTGTTTCATCCTAGCAAATGACTTAAGTTTGGAAGTTTTCCATTATCCCAAAAGAATGTTATCTCTAAACTGTAAGCTCCATGGAGACTGTACTCATTTGTGCAGCATTTGCTTCATCCTTGCAAATGACTTACAGTTAAAAGTTTTTCATTATCCCGAAAATTGTTATCTTTAAACTGTAACCTCTATGGAGCCTGTACTCATTTGGACACCATCTCTTTCATCCTCGATTATTACTAAATTTTGGAAGTTTCCGTTATCCAAAAAGATTGTTGTCTTTAACTCTGAGCTCTATGGAGCCTGTACTCATTTGATCATCATTTGTCTAATCCTCGCCCATGACATAAAGCTGGAAGTTTTCCGTTGTCCCTAAAGATTGTTACCCTAAACTCTAAGCTCTATGTAGCCTGCACTCATTTGAACAGCATTTGCTTCATCCTTGCAAATGACTTACAGTTGGAAGTTTTCCATTGTCCCAAAAGATTGTTGTCTTTAAACTCTAGGATCAATGGTGCCTGTACTCATCTGAACATCATCTGTTTCATCCTCGCAAATGACTTAAGTTTGGAAGTTTTCCGTTGTCAATTGAGATTGTTGTTTTTAAACTCTAAGCTCAATGGTACCTGTACTCATTTGAACATCATTTGTTTTATCCTCGCAAATGACTTAAATTTGGAAGTTTTCCGTTATCCATAAGGACTGTCATCTTTAAACACTAAGCTCCATGGAGCGTGTACTCATTTGAACATCATTTGTTTCATCTTCGCAAATGACGCAAAGCTGGAAGTTTTCCGTTATGGAAAAATATTGTTGTATTTAAACTCTAAGCTCTATGAAGCCTGTACTCATTTAAAAATCTTTTTTTCATCTTCGCAAATGACTTAAATTGGGAAGTTTTTCGTTATTCATTGAGATTGTTGTTTTTAAACTCTAAGCTCTATGGAGCCTGTACTCATTTGAACATTATTTGTTGCATCCTCGCAAATGACTTAAAGCTCGAAGTTTCCTGTTAGGCAAAAACATTGTTGTCTTTAAACTCTAAGCTCTATGGAGCCTGTACTCATTTGGACATCATTTGCTTCACCCTCGCATATGACTTAACGTTGGAAGTTTTCCTTGATACCTAAATATTATTGCCTTTTAACTCATAACTCTATGGAGCCTGTACTCATTTGGGCATTATTTCTTTCATAATCAACAATGAGTTAAATTTGATTATTTTCCATTTTCCCAAATGATTGTTATCTTTAAACTCTAAACTTTATGGTGCCTGTACTCATTTGGACATCATTTGTTTCATCCTCCCCAATGACTTAAAGTTGAAGGTTTTTCATTATCCCAAAAGACTGTTATCTTTAAACTCTAAACTCTATGGAGCCTGTACTCTTTTGTGCTGCATTTGTTTCATCCTAGCAAATGACTTACAGTTGGAAGTTTTCCGTTACCCAGAAAGATTGTTGTCTTTAAACTCTAAGCTCTATGGAGCCTGTACTCATTTGATGGACATTTGTTTCATCCATGCAAATGACTTACAGTTGGAAGTTTTCCGTTACCCAGAAAGATTGTTGTCATTAATCTCTAAGCTCAATGGAGCCTGTACTGATTTTAACATCATCTGTTTCATCATCCCAAATGACTTACACTTGGAGGTTCTCCGTTGTCCATAAGGACTGTCATCTTTAAACACTAAGCTCCATGGAGCGTGTATTCATTTGAACATCATTTGTTTCATCTTCGCAAATGACAAAAAGCTGGAAGTTTTCCGATATGCAAAAAGATTGTTGTATTTAAGCTCTAAGCTCTATGGAGCCTGTACTCACTTGAACTTCATTTGTTTCATCCTCGCAAATGACTTAAAGTTGGATGTTTTCCGTTATCCCAAAAGACTTATCTTAAATTCCAATCTCTATGGAGCCTGTTACTATTTGAACATCATTTGTTTCACCCTCGCAAATGACTTACAGTTGGAAGTTTTCCGTTATCCAAAAAGATTGTTGTCTTTAAACTCTAAGCTCTATGGAGCCTGTACTCATTCGGACATCTTATGTTTCATCCCCGCAAATGACTTAAAGTTGGAAGTCTTCCATTATCAATAAAGATTGTGGTAATTAAACCCTTAGCTCTATGGAGCCTGTACTCATTTGAACAGCATTTCTTTCATCCTCGCACATGACTTATGGTTGGAAGTTTTCCATTATCAGTAAAGATTGTTGTCATTAAACTCTAAACTCTATGGAACCTGTACTCATTTGAACAGTATTTGTATCATCCTCGCAAATGACTTAAATTTGGAAGTTTTCCGTTACCCAGAATGATTGTTGTCTTTAAACTCTAAGCTCCATAGAGCCTGTTTTCATTTGAACGTCATTTGTTTCATCCTCGCAAATGACTTAAAGTTGGTAGTATTCCATTATCCCAAAAGACTTATCTTTAAACTCTAACCTCTATGGAGCCTGTACTCATTTGTGCTGCATTTGTTTCATCCTAGCAAACGACTTACAGTTGGAAGTTTTCCGTTACCCAGAAAGATTGTTGTCATTAAACTCTAAGCTCAATGGAGCCTGTACTGATTTTAACATCATCTGTTTCATCATCCCAAATGACTTAAAGCTGATAGCTTTCCGTTATGAAAAAAGATTGCTTTATTAAACTGTAAGCCCTGTGGAAGTGTACTCATTTGGATATCATTGTTTCATCCTCGCAAATGACTTAAAGTTGGAAGCTTTCCATTATCCCAAAAGAATGTTATCTCTAAACTGTAAGCTCCAAGGAGGCTGTACTCATTTGTGCAGCATTTGCTTCATTCTAGCAAATGACTTACAGTTGGAATTTTTCCATTATCCCGAAAATTGTTATCTTTAAACTCTAACCTCTATGGAGCCTGTACTCATTTGGACACCATTTCTTTCATCCTCGATTATTACTAAATTTTGGAAGTTTCCGTTATCCAGAAGGATTGTTGTCTTTAACTCTGAGCTCTATGGAGCCTGTACTCATTTGATCATCAATTGTCTCATCCTCGCCAATGACATAAAGCTGGAAGTTTTCCGTTGTCCCTAAAGATTGTTACCTTTAAACTCTAAGCGCTATGGAGCCTGTACTCATTTGAACAGCATTTGCTTCATCCTCGCAAATGACTTACAGTAGGAAGTTTTCCATTGTCCCAAAAGTTTGTTGTCTTTAAACTCTAGGATCAATGGTGCCTGTACTCATTTGAACATCATCTGTTTCATCCTCGCAAATGACTTAAAGCTGGAAGTTTTCCGTTATCCATTAAGATTGAAATTTTTAAACTCTAAGCTCAATGTAGCCGTTACTCATTTGAACAACATTTGTTTCATCCTCGAAAATGACTTAAATTGGAAGTTTTCCTTTATCCATAAGGACTGTCATCTTTAAACACTAAGCTCAATAGAGCGTGTACTCATTTGAACATCATTTGTTTCATCTTCGCAAATGACACAAAGCTGAAAATTTTCCGTTATGGAAAAAGATTGTTGTATTTAAACTGTAAGCTCTATGAAGCCTGTACTCATTTGAACATCATTTTTTCATCTTCGCAAATGACTTAATTTGGGAAGTTTTTCGTTATCCATTGAGATTGTTGTTTTTAAACTCTAAGCTCTATGGAGCCTGTACTCATTTGCACATTATTTGTTGCATCCTCGCAAATGACTTAAAGCTGGAAGTTTCCTGTTATGCAAAAACATTGTTGTCTTTAAACTCTAAGCTCTATGGAGCCTGTACTCATTTGGACAGCAATTGTTTCACCCTCGCAAATGACTTAAAGTTGGAAGTTTTCCTTGATACCTAAATATTATTGCCTTTTAACTCATAACTCTATGGAGCCTGTACTCATTTGGGCTTTATTTCTTTCATAATCAACAATGGGTTAAATTTGATTATTTTCCATTTTCCCAAATGATTGTTATCTTTAAACTCTAAACTCTATGGTGCCTGTACTCATTTGGACATCATTTGTTTCATCCTCCCCAATGACTTAAAGTTGAAGGTTTTTCATTATCCCAAAAGACTGTTATCTTTAAACTCTAAACTCTATGGAGCCTGTACTCATTTGTGCTGCATTTGTTTCATCCTAGCAAATGACTTACAGTTGGAAGTTTTCCGTTACCCAGAAAGATTGTTGTCTTTAAACTCTGAGCTCTATGGAGCCTGTACTCATTTGATGGACATTTGTTTCATCCACGCAAATGACTTACAGTTGGAAGTTTTCCGTTACCCAGAAAGATTGTTGTCATTAAACTCTAAGCTCAATGGAGCCTGTACTGATTTTAACATCATCTGTTTCATCATCCCAAATGACTTAAAGCTGATAGCTTTCCGTTATGAAAAAAGATTGCTTTATTAAACTGTAAGCCCTGTGGAGCCTGTACTCATTTGGATATCATTGTTTCATCCTCGCAAATGACTTAAAGTTGGAAGCTTTCCATTATCCCAAAAGAATGTTATCTCTAAACTGTAAGCTCCAAGGAGGCTGTACTCATTTGTGCAGCATTTGCTTCATTCTAGCAAATGACTTACAGTTGGAATTTTTCCATTATCCCGAAAATTGTTATCTTTAAACTCTAACCTCTATGGAGCCTGTACTCATTTGGACACCATTTCTTTCATCCTCGATTATTACTAAATTTTGGAAGTTTCCGTTATCCAGAGGGATTGTTGTCTTTAACTCTGAGCTCTATGGAGCCTGTACTCATTTGATCATCAATTGTCTCATCCTCGCCAATGACATAAAGCTGGAAGTTTTCCGTTGTCCCTAAAGATTGTTACCTTTAAACTCTAAGCGCTATGGAGCCTGTACTCATTTGAACAGCTTTTGCTTCATCCTCGCAAATGACTTACAGTAGGAAGTTTTCCATTGTCCCAAAAGTTTGTTGTCTTTAAACTCTAGGACCAATGGTGCCTGTACTCATTTGAACATCATCTGTTTCATCCTCGCAAATGACTTAAAGCTGGAAGTTTTCCGTTATCCATTAAGATTGAAATTTTTAAACTCTAAGCTCAATGTAGCCGTTACTCATTTGAACAACATTTGTTTCATCCTCGAAAATGACTTAAATTGGAAGTTTTCCTTTATCCATAAGGACTGTCATCTTTAAACACTAAGCTCAATAGAGCGTGTACTCATTTGAACATCATTTGTTTCATCTTCGCAAATGACACAAAGCTGAAAGTTTTCCGTTATGGAAAAAGATTGTTGTATTTAAACTGTAAGCTCTATGAAGCCTGTACTCATTTGAACATCATTTTTTCATCTTCGCAAATGACTTAATTTGGGAAGTTTTTCGTTATCCATTGAGATTGTTGTTTTTAAACTCTAAGCTCTATGGAGCCTGTACTCATTTGCACATTATTTGTTGCATCCTCGCAAATGACTTAAAGCTGGAAGTTTCCTGTTATGCAAAAACATTGTTGTCTTTAAACTCTAAGATCTATGGAGCCTGTACTCATTTGGACAGCATTTGTTTCACCCTCGCAAATGACTTAAAGTTGGAAGTTTTCCTTGATACCTAAATATTATTGCCTTTTAACTCATAACTCTATGGAGCCTGTACTCATTTGGGCTTTATTTCTTTCATAATCAACAATGAGTTAAATTTGATTATTTTCCATTTTCCCAAATGATTGTTATCTTTAAACTCTAAACTCTATGGTGCCTGTACTCATTTGGACATCATTTGTTTCATCCTCCCCAATGACTTAAAGTTGAAGGTTTTTCATTATCCCAAAAGACTGTTATCTTTAAACTCTAAACTCTATGGAGCCTGTACTCATTTGTGCTGCATTTGTTTCATCCTAGCAAATGACTTAAGTTTGGAAGTTTTCCATTATCCCAAAAGAATGTTATCTCTAAACTGTAAGCTCCATGGAGACTGTACTCATTTGTGCAGCATTTGCTTCATCCTTGCAAATGACTTACAGTTAAAAGTTTTTCATTATCCCGAAAATTGTTATCTTTAAACTGTAACCTCTATGGAGCCTGTACTCATTTGGACACCATCTCTTTCATCCTCGATTATTACTAAATTATGAAGTTTCCGTTATCCAAAAAGATTGTTGTCTTTAACTCTGAGCTCTATGGAGCCTGTACTCATTTGATCATCATTTGTCTAATCCTCGCCCATGACATAAAGCTGGAAGATTTCCGTTGTCCCTAAAGATTGTTACCCTAAACTCTAAGCTCTATGTAGCCTGCACTCATTTGAACAGCATTTGCTTCATCCTCGCAAATGACTTACAGTTGGAAGTTTTCCATTGTCCCAAAAGATTGTTGTCTTTAAACTCTAGGATCAATGGTGCCTGTACTCATCTGAACATCATCTGTTTCATCCTCGCAAATGACTTAAGTTTGGAAGTTTTCCGTTGTCAATTGAGATTGTTGTTTTTAAACTCTAAGCTCAATGGTGCCTGTACTCATTTGAACATCATTTGTTTTATCCTCGCAAATGACTTAAATTTGGAAGTTTTCCGTTATCCATAAGGACTGTCATCTTTAAACACTAAGCTCCATGGAGCGTGTACTCATTTGAACATCATTTGTTTCATCTTCGCAAATGACGCAAAGCTGGAAGTTTTCCGTTATGGAAAAATATTGTTGTATTTAAACTCTAAGCTCTATGAAGCCTGTACTCATTTAAAAATCTTTTTTTCATCTTCGCAAATGACTTAAATTGGGAAGTTTTTCGTTATTCATTGAGATTGTTGTTTTTAAACTCTAAGCTCTATGGAGCCTGTACTCATTTGAACATTATTTGTTGCATCCTCGCAAATGACTTAAAGCTCGAAGTTTCCTGTTAGGCAAAAACATTGTTGTCTTTAAACTCTAAGCTCTATGGAGCCTGTACTCATTTGGACATCATTTGCTTCACCCTCGCATATGACTTAAAGTTGGAAGTTTTCCTTGATACCTAAATATTATTGCCTTTTAACTCATAACTCTATGGAGCCTGTACTCATTTGGGCATTATTTCTTTCATAATCAACAATGACTTAAATTTGATTATTTTCCATTTTCCCAAATGATTGTTATCTTTAAACTCTAAACTTTATGGTGCCTGTACTCATTTGGACATCATTTGTTTCATCCTCCCCAATGACTTAAAGTTGAAGGTTTTTCATTATCCCAAAAGACTGTTATCTTTAAACTCTAAACTCTATGGAGCCTGTACTCTTTTGTGCTGCATTTGTTTCATCCTAGCAAATGACTTACAGTTGGAAGTTTTCCGTTACCCAGAAAGATTGTTGTCTTTAAACTCTAAGCTGTATGGAGCCTGTACTCATTTGATGGACATTTGTTTCATCCATGCAAATGACTTACAGTTGGAAGTTTTCCGTTACCCAGAAAGATTGTTGTCATTAATCTCTAAGCTCAATGGAGCCTGTACTGATTTTAACATCATCTGTTTCATCATCCCAAATGACTTACACTTGGAGGTTCTCCGTTGTCCATAAGGACTGTCATCTTTAAACACTAAGCTCCATGGAGCGTGTATTCATTTGAACATCATTTGTTTCATCTTCGCAAATGACAAAAAGCTGGAAGTTTTCCGATATGCAAAAAGATTGTTGTATTTAAGCTCTAAGCTCTATGGAGCCTGTACTCACTTGAACTTCATTTGTTTCATCCTCGCAAATGACTTAAAGTTGGATGTTTTCCGTTATCCCAAAAGACTTATCTTTAAATTCCAATCTCTATGGAGCCTGTTACTATTTGAACATCATTTGTTTCACCCTCGCAAATGACTTACAGTTGGAAGTTTTCCGTTATCCAAAAAGATTGTTGTCTTTAAACTCTAAGCTCTATGGAGCCTGTACTCATTCGGACATCTTATGTTTCATCCCCGCAAATGACTTAAAGTTGGAAGTCTTCCATTATCAATAAAGATTGTGGTAATTAAACCCTTAGCTCTATGGAGCCTGTACTCATTTGAACAGCATTTCTTTCATCCTCGCACATGACTTATGGTTGGATGTTTTCCATTATCAGTAAAGATTGTTGTCATTAAACTCTAAACTCTATGGAACCTGTACTCATTTGAACAGTATTTGTATCATCCTCGCAAATGACTTAAATTTGGAAGTTTTCCGTTACCCAGAATGATTGTTGTCTTTAAACTCTAAGCTCCATAGAGCCTGTTTTCATTTGAACGTCATTTGTTTCATCCTCGCAAATGACTTAAAGTTGGTAGTATTCCATTATCCCAAAAGACTTATCTTTAAACTCTAACCTCTATGGAGCCTGTACTCATTTGTGCTGCATTTGTTTCATCCTAGCAAACGACTTACAGTTGGAAGTTTTCCGTTAACCAGAAAGATTGTTGTCTTTAAACTCTAAGCTCAATGGAGCCTGTACTGATTTTAACATCATCTGTTTCATCATCCCAAATGACTTAAAGCTGATAGCTTTCCGTTATGAAAAAAGATTGCTTTATAAACTCTAAGCCCTGTGGAGCCTCTACTCATTTGGATATCATTTGTTTCATCCTCGCAAATGACTTAAAGTTGGAACTTTTCCATTATTCCAAAAGAATGTTATCTCTAAACTGTAAGCTCCATGGAGACTGTACTCATTTGTGCAGCATTTGTTTCATCCTAGCAAATGACTTGCAGTTAAAAGTTTTCCATTATCCCGAAAATTGTTATCTTTAAACTTTAACCTCTATGGAGCCTGTACTCATTTGGACACCATTTCTTTCATCCTCGATTATTACTAAATTTTGGAAGTTTCCCTTATCCAAAAAGATTGTTGTCTTTAACTCTGAGCTCTATGGAGCCTGTGCTCATTTGATCATCATTTGTCTAATCCTCGCCAATGACATAAAGCTGGAAGTATTCCGTTGTCCCTAAAAATTGTTACCTTTATACTCTAAGCTCTATGGAGGCTGTACTGATTTGAACAGCATTTGCTTCATCCTCGCAAATGACTTACAGTTGGAAGTTTTCCATTGTCCCAAAAGATTCTTGTCTTTAAACTCTAGGATCAATGGTGCTTGTACTCATTTGAACATCATCTGTTTCATCCTCGCAAATGACTTAAATTTGGAAGTTTTCCGTTATCCATAAGGACTGTCATCTTTAAGAACTAAGCTCAATGGTGCCTGTACTCATTTGAACATCATTTGTTTCATCTTAGCAAATGACACAAAGCTGGAAGTTTTCCGTTATGGAAAAAGATTGTTGTATTTAAACTCTAAGCTCTATGAAGCCTGTACTCATTTGAACATCATTTGTTTCATCTTCGCAGATGACTAAAATTGGGAAGTTTTTCGTTATCAGTTGAGATTGTTGTTTTTAAACTCTAAGATCTATGGGGCCTGTACATATTTGAACATTATTTGTTGCATCCTCGCAAATGACTTAAAGCTGGAAGATTCCTGTTATGCAAAAACATTGTTGTCTTTAAACTCTAAGCTCTATGGAGCCTGTACTTATTTGGATATCATTTGTTTCACCCTCGCAAATGACTTAAAGATGGAAGTTTTCCTTGATACCTAAATATCATTGTCTTTTAACTCATAACTCTATGGAGCCTGTACTCATTCGGGCATTATTTATTTCATAATCAACAATGACTTAAATTTCATTATTTTCCGTTTTCCCAAATGATTGTTATCTTTAAACTCTAAACTCTATGGTGCCTGTACTCATTTGGACATCATTTGTTTCATCCTCCCAAATGACTTAAAGTTGAAAGTTTTTCATTATCCCAAAAGATTGTTATATTTAAACTCTAAGTTCTATGGAGCCTGTACTCATTTCAGCATCATTTGTTTCATCCTCGCAAATGACTTAAAGTTGGAAGCTTTCCATTATCAATAAAGATTGTTGTCCTGAAACTCTAAGTTCTATGGAGCCTGTACTCATTTGAACATCATTTGTTTCCTCCTCGCAAATTACTTACAGTTGGAAGTTTTCCGATATCCATAAAGATTGAAATTTTTAAACTCTAAGCTCAATGGTGCCTGTACTCATTTGAACATCATTTGTTTCATTTTCGCAAATGACTTAAATTTGGAAGTTTTCCGTTATCCATAAGGACTGTCATCTTTAAACACTAAGCTCCATGGAGCGTGTACTCATTTGAACATCATTTGTTTCATCCCCGCAAATGACTTAAATTTGGAAGTTATCTATGATACCTAAATATTATTGCCTTTTTACTCATAACTCTATGGAGCCTCTGCTCATTTGGTCATTATTTATTTCATAATCCACAATGACTTAAATTTTATAATTTTCCATTTTACCAAAAGATTGTTATCTTTAAACTCTAACCTCTATGGAGCCTGTACTCATTTGGACATCATTTGTTTCATCCTCCCAAATGACTTACAGTTGAAAGTTTTTCATTATCCCAAGAGATTGTTATATTTAATCTCTAAGCTCTATGGGTCCTATACTCATTTGAGCAACATTTGTTTCATCCTCGCAAATGACTTAAGGTTGGAAGTTTACCGTTACCCAGAAAGATTGTTGTCATTAAACTCTAAGCTCTATGGAGCCTGTACTCACTTGAACTTCACTTGTTTCATCCTCGCAAATGACTTAAAGTTGGATGATTTCCGTTATCCCAAAAGACTTAACTTTAAATTCCAAACTCTATGGAGCCTGTTACTATTTGAACATCATTTGTTTCACCCTCGCAAATGACTTACAGTTGGAAGTTTTCCGTTATCCAAAAAGATTGTTGTCTTTAAACTCTAAGCTCTATGGAGCCTGTACTCATTCGGACATCTTATGTTTCATCCTCGCAAATGACTTTAAGTTGGAAGTCTTCCATTATCAATAAAGATTGTTGTAATTAAATCCTTAGCTCTATGGAGCCTGTACTCATTTGAAAAGCACTTCTTTCAACCTCGCACATGACTTATGGTTGGAAGTTTTCCATTATCAATAAAGATTGATGTCATTAAACTCTAAACTCTATGGAGCCTGTACTCATTTGAACAGTATTTGTTTCATCCTCGCAAATGACTTAAATTTGGAAGTTTTCCGTTACCCAGAAAGATTGTTGTCTTTAAACTCTAAGCTCTATCGAGCCTGTACTCATTTGAACGTCATTTGTTTCATCCTCGCAAATGACTAAAAGTTGGAAGTATTCCATTATCCCAAAAGACTTATCTTTAAACTCTAAGCTCTATCGAGCCTTTACTCATTTGTGCCGCATTTGTTTCATCCTAGCAAACGACTTACAGTTGGAAGTTTTCCGTTACCCAGAAAGATTGTTGTCTTTAAACTCTAAGCTCAATGGAGCCTGCACTGATTTTAACATCATCTGTTTCATCATCCCAAATGACTTAAAGCTAATAGCTTTCCGTTATGAAAAAAGATTGCTTTATTAAACTCTAAGCTCTGTGGAGCCTGTACTCATTTGGATATCATTTGTTTCATCCTCGCAAATGACTTAAGTTTGGAAGTTTTCCATTATCCCAAAAGAATGTTATCTCTAAACTGTAAGCTCCATGGAGACTGTACTCATTTGTGCAGCATTTGCTTCATCCTTGCAAATGACTTACAGTTAAAAGTTTTCCATTATCCCGAAAATTGTTATCTTTAAACTTTAACCTCTATGGAGCCTGTACTCATTTGGACACCATTTCTTTCATCCTCGATTATTACTAAATTTTGGAAGTTTCCGTTATCCAGAAAGATTGTTGTCTTTAACTCTGAGCTCTATGGAGCCTGTACTCATTTGATCATCATTTGCCTAATCCTCGCCAATGACATAAAGCTGGAAGTTTTCCGTTGTCCCTAAAGATTGTTACCTTTAAACTCTAAGCTCTATGTAGCCTGCACTCATTTGAACAGCATTTGCTTCATCCTCGCAAATGACTTACAGTTGGAAGTTTTCCATTGTCCCAAAAGATTGTTGTCTTTAAACTCTAGGATCAATGGTGCCTGTACTCATCTGAACATCATCTGTTTCATCCTCGCAAATGACTTAAATTTGGAAGTTTTCCGTTATCAATTGAGATTGTTGTTTTTAAACTCTAAGCTCAATGGTGCCTGTACTCATTTGAACATCATTTGTTTTATCCTCGCAAATGACTTAAATTTGGAAGTTTTCCGTTATCCAAAAGAACTGTCATCTTTAAACACTAAGCTCCATGGAGCGTGTACTCACTTGAACATCATTTGTTTCATCTTCGCAAATGACGCAAAGCTGGCAGTTTTCCGTTATGGATAAAGATTGTTGTATTTAAACTCTAAGCTCTATGAAGCCTGTACTCATTTAAAAATCTTTTTTTCATCTTCGCAAATGACTTAAATTGGGAAGTTTTTCGTTATTCATTGTGATTGTTGTTTTTAAACTCTAAGCTCTATGGAGCCTGTACTCATTTGAACATTATTTGTTGCATCCTCGCAAATGACTTAAAGCTGGAAGTTTCCTGTTATGCAAAAACATTGTTGTCTTTAAACTCTAAGCTCTATGGAGCCTGTACTCATTTGGACAGCATTTGTTTCACCCTCGCAAATGACTTAAAGTTGGAAGTTTTCCTTGATAATTAAATATTATTGCCTTATAACTCATAACTCTATGGAGCTTGTACTCATTTGGGCTTTATTTCTTTCATAATCAACAATGAGTTAAATTTGATTATTTTCCATTTTCCCAAATGATTGTCATCTTTAAACACTAAACTCTATGGTGCCTGTACTCATTTGGACATCATTTGTTTCATCCTCCCAAATAACTTAAAGTTGAAAGTTTTTCATTATCCCAAAAGATTGTTATATTTAAACTCTAAGCTCTATGGAGCCTGTACTCATTTCAGCATCATTTGTTTCATCCTCGCAAAAGACTTAAAGTTGGAAGCTTTCTATTACCAATAAAGATTGTTGTCCTGAATCTCTAAGTTCTATGGAGCCTGTACTCATTTGAACATCATTTGTTTCCTCCTCGCAAATGACTTACAGTTGGAGGTTCTCCGTTGTCCATAAGGACTGTCATCTTTAAACACTAAGCTCCATGGAGCGTGTATTCATTTGAACATCATTTGTTTCATCTTCGCAAATGACAAAAAGGTGGAAGTTTTCCGTTATGCAAAAAGATTGTTGAATTTAAACTCTAAGCTCTATGGAGCCTGTACTCACTTGAACTTCATTTGTTTCATCCTCGCAAATGACTTAAAGTTGGATGTTTTCCGTTATCCCAAAAGACTTATCTTTAAATTCCAAACTCTATGGAGCCTGTTACTATTTGAACATCATTTGTTTCACCCTCGCAAATGACTTACAGTTGGAAGTTTTCCTTGATACCTAAATATCATTGCCTTTTAACTCATAACTCTATGGAGCCTGTACTCATTTGGGCATTATTTGTTTCATAATCAACAATGACTTAAATTTGATTATTTTCCATTTTCCCAAATGATTGTTATCTTTAAACTCTAAACTCTATGGTGCCTGTACTCATTTGGACATCATTTGTTTCATCCTCCCAAATGACTTAAAGTTGAAAGTTTTTCATTATCCCAAAAGATTGTTATATTTAAACTCTAAGTTCTATGGAGCCTGTACTCACTTGAACTTCACTTGTTTCATCCTCGCAAATGACTTAAAGTTGGATGATTTCCGTTATCCCAAAAGACTTAACTTTAAATTCCAGACTCTATGGAGCCTGTTACTATTTGAACATCATTTGTTTCACACTCGCAAATGACTTACAGTTGGAAGTTTTCCGTTATCCAAAAAGATTGTTGTCTTTAAACTCTAAGCTCTATGGAGCCTGTACTCATTCGGACATCTTAATATTCATCCTCGCAAATGACTTAAAGTTGGAAGTCTTCCATTATCAGTAAAGATTGTTGTAATTAAACCCTTAGCTCTATGGAGCCTGTACTCATTTGAAAAGCACTTCTTTCAACCTCGCACATGACTTATGGTTGGAAGTTTTCCATTATCAATAAAGATTGATGTCATTAAACTCTAAACTCTATGGAGCCTGTACTCATTTAAACAGTATTTGTTTCATCCTCGCAAATGACTTAAATTTGGAAGTTTTCCGTTACCCAGAAAGATTGTTGTCTTTAAACTCTAAGCTCTATCGAGCCTGTACTCATTTGAACGTCATTTGTTTCATCCTCGCAAATGACTAAAAGTTGGAAGAATTCCATTATCCCAAAAGACGTATCTTTAAACTCTAAGCTCTATGGAGCCTTTACTCATTTGTGCCGCATTTGTTTCATCCTAGCAAACGACTTACAGTTGGAAGTTTTCCGTTACCCAGAAAGATTGTTGTCTTTAAACTCTAAGCTCAATGGAGCCTGCACTGATTTTAACATCATCTGTTTCATCATCCCAAATGACTTAAAGCTGATAGCTTTCCGTTATGAAAAAAGATTGCTTTATTAAACTCTAAGCTCTGTGGAGCCTGTACTCATTTGGACATCATTTGTTTTATCCTCGCAAATGACTTAAATTTGGAAGTTTTCCGTTATCCATAAGGACTGTCATCTTTAAACACTAAGCTCCATGGAGCGTGTACTCATTTGAACATCATTTGTTTCATCTTCGCAAATGACGCAAAGCTGGAAGTTTTCCGTTATGGAAAAAGATTGTTGTATTTAAACTCTAAGCTCTATAAAGCCTGTACTCATTTAAAAATCTTTTTTTCATCTTCGCAAATGACTTAAATTGGGAAGTTTTTCGTTATTCATTGAGATTGTTCTTTTTAAACTCTAAGCTTTATGGAGCCTGTACTCATTTGAACATTATTTGTTACATACTCGCAGATGACTTAAAGCTCGAAGTTTCCTGTAATGCAAAAACATTGTTGTCTTTAAACTCTAAGCTCTATGGAGCCTGTACTCATTTGGACATCATTTGCTTCACCCCCGCATATGACTTAAAGTTGGAAGTTTTCCTTGATACCTAAATATTATTGCCTTTTAACTCATAACTCTATGGAGCCTGTACTCATTTGGGCATTATTTCTTTCATAATCAACAATGACTTAAATTTGATTATTTTCCATTTTCCCAAATGATTGTTATCTTTAAACTCTAAACTCTATGGTGCCTGTACTCATTTGGACATCATTTGTTTCATCCTCCCCAATGACTTAAAGTTGAAGGTTTTTCATTATCCCAAAAGACTGTTATCTTTAAACTCTAAACTCTATGGAGCCTGTACTCATTTGTGCTGCATTTGTTTCATCCTAGCAAATGACTTACAGTTGGAAGTTTTCCGTTACACAGAAAGATTGTTGTCTTTAAACTCTAAGCTCTATGGAGCCTGTACTCATTTGATGGACATTTGTTTCATCCATGCAAATGACTTACAGTTGGAAGTTTTCCGTTACCCAGAAAGATTGTTGTCATTAAACTCTAAGCTCAATGGAGCCTGCACTGATTTTAACATCATCTGTTTCATCATCCCAAATGACTTAAAGCTGATAGCTTTCCATTATGAAAAAAGATTGCTTTATTAAACTCTAAGCTCTGTGGAGCCTGTACTCATTTGGATATCATTTGTTTCATCCTCGCAAATGACTTAAGTTTGGAAGTTTTCCATTATCCCAAAAGAATGTTATCTCTAAACTGTAAGCTCCATGGAGACTGTACTCATTTGTGCAGCATTTGCTTCATCCTTGCAAATGACTTACAGTTAAAAGTTTTCCATTATCCCGAAAATTTTTATCTTTAAACTTTAACCTCTATGGAGCCTGTACTCATTTGGACACCATCTCTTTCATCCTCGATTATTACTAAATTTTGGAAGTTTCCGTTATCCAAAAAGATTGTTGTCTTTAACTCTGAGCTCTATGGAGCCTGTACTCATTTGATCATCATTTGTCTAATCCTCGCCCATGACATAAAGCTGGAAGTTTTCCGTTGTCCCTAAAGATTGTTACCTTTAAACTCTAAGCGCTATGGAGCCTGTACTCATTTGAACAGCATTTGCTTCATCCTCGCAAATGACTTACAGTAGGAAGTTTTCCATTGTCCCAAAAGTTTGTTGTCTTTAAACTCTAGGATCAGTGGTGCCTGTACTCATTTGAACATCATCTGTTTCATCCTCGCAAATGACTTAAAGCTGGAAGTTTTCCGTTATCCATTAAGATTGAAATTTTTAAACTCTAAGCTCAATGTTGCCGTTACCCATTTGAACAACATTTGTTTCATCCTCGAAAATGACTTAAATTGGAAGTTTTCCTTTATCCATAAGGACTGTCATCTTTAAACACTAAGCTCAATAGAGCGTGTACTCATTTGAACATCATTTGTTTCATCTTCGCAAATGACACAAAGCTGAAAGTTTCCGTTATGGAAAAAGATTGTTGTATTTAAACTGTAAGCTCTATGAAGCCTGTACTCATTTGAACATCATTTTTTCATCTTCGCAAATGACTTAATTTGGGAAGTTTTTCGTTATCCATTGAGATTGTTGTTTTTAAACTCTAAGCTCTATGGAGCCTGTATTCATTTGAACATTATTTGTTGCATCCTCGCAAATGACTTAAAGCTGGAAGTTTCCTGTTATGCAAAAACATTGTTGTCTTTAAACTCTAAGCTCTATGGAGCCTGTATTCATTTGGACAGCAATTGTTTCACCCTCGCAAATGACTTAAAGTTGGAAGTTTTCCTTGATACCTAAATATTATTGCCTTTTAACTCATAACTCTATGGAGCCTGTACTCATTTGGGCTTTATTTCTTTCATAATCAACAATGGGTTAAATTTGATTATTTTCCATTTTCCCAAATGATTGTTATCTTTAAACTCTAAACTCTATGGTGCCTGTACTCATTTGGACATCATTTGTTTCATCCTCCCCAATGACTTAAAGTTGAAGGTTTTTCATTATCCCAAAAGACTGTTATCTTTAAACTCTAAACTCTATGGAGCCTGTACTCATTTGTGCTGCATTTGTTTCATCCTAGCAAATGACTTACAGTTGGAAGTTTTCCGTTACCCAGAAAGATTGTTGTCTTTAAACTCTAAGCTCTATGGAGCCTGTACTCATTTGATGGACATTTGTTTCATCCACGCAAATGACTTACAGTTGGAAGTTTTCCGTTACCCAGAAAGATTGTTGTCATTAAACTCTAAGCTCAATGGAGCCTGTACTGATTTTAACATCATCTGTTTCATCATCCCAAATGACTTAAAGCTGATAGCTTTCCGTTATGAAAAAAGATTGCTTTATTAAACTGTAAGCCCTGTGGAGCCTGTACTCATTTGGATATCATTGCTTCATCCTCGCAAATGACTTAAAGTTGGAAGCTTTCCATTATCCCAAAAGAATGTTATCTCTAAACTGTAAGCTCCAAGGAGGCTGTACTCATTTGTGCAGCATTTGCTTCATTCTAGCAAATGACTTACAGTTGGAAGTTTTCCATTATCCCGAAAATTGTTATCTTTAAACTCTAACCTCTATGGAGCCTGTACTCATTTGGACACGATTTCTTTCATCCTCGATTATTACTAAATTTTGGAAGTTTCCGTTATCCAGAAAGATTGTTGTCTTTAACTCTGAGCTCTATGGAGCCTGTACTCATTTGATCATCATTTGTCTCATCTTCGCCAATGACATAAAGCTGGAAGTTTTCCGTTGTCCCTAAAGATTGTTACCTTTAAACTCTAAGCGCCATGGAGCCTGTACTCATTTGAACAGCATTTGCTTCATCCTCGCAAATGACTTACAGTAGGAAGTTTTCCATTGTCCCAAAAGTTTGTTGTCTTTAACCTCTAGGATCAATGGTGCCTGTACTCATTTGAACATCATCTGCTTCATCCTCGCAAATGACTTAAAGCTGGAAGTTTTCCGTTATCCATTAAGATTGAAATTTTTAAACTCTAAGCTCAATGTAGCCGTTACTCATTTGAACAACATTTGTTTCATCCTCGAAAATGACTTAAATTGGAAGTTTTCCTTTATCCATAAGGACTGTCATCTTTAAACACTAAGCTCAATAGAGCGTGTACTCATTTGAACATCATTTGTTTCATCTTCGCAAATGACACAAAGCTGAAAGTTTCCGTTATGGAAAAAGATTGTTGTATTTAAACTGTAAGCTCTATGAAGCCTGTACTCATTTGAACATCATTTTTTCATCTTCGCAAATGACTTAATTTGGGAAGTTTTTCGTTATCCATTGAGATTGTTGTTTTTAAACTCTAAGCTCTATGGAGCCTGTATTCATTTGAACATTATTTGTTGCATCCTCGCAAATGACTTAAAGCTGGAAGTTTCCTGTTATGCAAAAACATTGTTGTCTTTAAACTCTAAGCTCTATGGAGCCTGTACTCATTTGGACAGCAATTGTTTCACCCTCGCAAATGACTTAAAGTTGGAAGTTTTCCTTGATACCTAAATATTATTGCCTTTTAACTCATAACTCTATGGAGCCTGTACTCATTTGGGCTTTATTTCTTTCATAATCAACAATGGGTTAAATTTGATTATTTTCCATTTTCCCAAATGATTGTTATCTTTAAACTCTAAACTCTATGGTGCCTGTACTCATTTGGACATCATTTGTTTCATCCTCCCCAATGACTTAAAGTTGAAGGTTTTTCATTATCCCAAAAGACTGTTGTCTTTAAACTCTAAACTCTATGGAGCCTGTACTCATTTGTGCTGCATTTGTTTCATCCTAGCAAATGACTTACAGTTGGAAGTTTTCCGTTACCCAGAAAGATTGTTGTCTTTAAACTCTAAGCTCTATGGAGCCTGTACTCATTTGATGGACATTTGTTTCATCCACGCAAATGACTTACAGTTGGAAGTTTTCCGTTACCCAGAAAGATTGTTGTCATTAAACTCTAAGCTCAATGGAGCCTGTACTGATTTTAACATCATCTGTTTCATCATCCCAAATGACTTAAAGCTGATAGCTTTCCGTTATGAAAAAAGATTGCTTTATTAAACTGTAAGCCCTGTGGAGCCTGTACTCATTTGGATATCATTGCTTCATCCTCGCAAATGACTTAAAGTTGGAAGCTTTCCATTATCCCAAAAGAATGTTATCTCTAAACTGTAAGCTCCAAGGAGGCTGTACTCATTTGTGCAGCATTTGCTTCATTCTAGCAAATGACTTACAGTTGGAAGTTTTCCATTATCCCGAAAATTGTTATCTTTAAACTCTCACCTCTATGGAGCCTGTACTCATTTGGACACCATTTCTTTCATCCTCGATTATTACTAAATTTTGGAAGTTTCCGTTATCCAGAAAGATTGTTGTCTTTAACTCTGAGCTCTATGGAGCCTGTACTCATTTGATCATCATTTGTCTCATCTTCGCCAATGACATAAAGCTGGAAGTTTTCCGTTGTCCCTAAAGATTGTTACCTTTAAACTCTAAGCGCCATGGAGCCTGTACTCATTTGAACAGCATTTGCTTCATCCTCGCAAATGACTTACAGTAGGAAGTTTTCCATTGTCCCAAAAGTTTGTTGTCTTTAACCTCTAGGATCAATGGTGCCTGTACTCATTTGAACATCATCTGCTTCATCCTCGCAAATGACTTAAAGCTGGAAGTTTTCCGTTATCCATTAAGATTGAAATTTTTAAACTCTAAGCTCAATGTAGCCGTTACTCATTTGAACAACATTTGTTTCATCCTCGAAAATGACTTAAATTGGAAGTTTTCCTTTATCCATAAGGACTGTCATCTTTAAACACTAAGCTCAATAGAGCGTGTACTCATTTGAACATCATTTGTTTCATCTTCGCAAATGACACAAAGCTGAAAGTTTTCCGTTATGGAAAAAGATTGTTGTATTTAAACTGCAAGCTCTATGAAGCCTGTACTCATTTGAACATCATTTTTTCATCTTCGCAAATGACTTAATTTGGGAAGTTTTTCGTTATCCATTGAGATTGTTGTCTTTAAACTCTAAGCTCTATGGAGCCTGTACTCATTTGAACATTATTTGTTGCATCCTCGCAAATGACTTAAAGCTGGAAGTTTCCTGTTATGCAAAAACATTGTTGTCTTTAAACTCTAAGATCTATGGAGCCTGTACTCATTTGGACAGCATTTGTTTCACCCTCGCAAATGACTTAAAGTTGGTAGTTTTCCTTGATACCTAAATATTATTGCCTTTTAACTCATAACTCTATGGAGCCTGTACTCATTTGGGCTTTATTTCTTTCATAATCAACAATGAGTTAAATTTGATTATTTTCCATTTTCCCAAATGATTGTTATCTTTAAACTCTAAACTCTATGGTGCCTGTACTCATTTGGACATCATTTGTTTCATCCTCCCCAATGACTTAAAGTTGAAGGTTTTTCATTATCCCAAAAGACTGTTATCTTTAAACTCTAAACTCTATGGAGCCTGTACTCATTTGTGCTGCATTTGTTTCATCCTAGCAAATGACTTACAGTTGGAAGTTTTCCGTTACCCAGAAAGATTGTTGTCTTTAAACTCTAAGCTCTATGGAGCCTGTACTCATTTGATGGACATTTGTTTCATCCATGCAAGTGACTTACAGTTGGAAGTTTTCCGTTACCCAGAAAGATTGTTGTCATTAATCTCTAAGCTCAATGGAGCCTGTACTGATTTTAACATCATCTGTTTCATCATCCCAAATGACTTAAAGCTGATAGCTTTCCGTTATGAAAAAAGATTGCTTTATTAAACTGTAAGCCCTGTGGAGCCTGTACTCATTTGGATATCATTGTTTCATCCTCGCAAACGACTTAAAGTTGGAAGTTTTCCATTATCCCAAAAGAATGTTATCTCTAAACTGTAAGCTCCAAGGAGGCTGTACTCATTTGTGCAGCATTTGCTTCATTGTAGCAAATGACTTACAGTTGGAATTTTTCCATTATCCCGACAATTGTTATCTTTAAACTCTAACCTCTATGGAGCCTGTACTCATTTGGACACCATTTCTTTCATCCTCGATTATTACTAAATTTTGGAAGTTTCCGTTATCCAGAAAGATTGTTGTCTTTAACTCTGAGCTCTATGGAGCCTGTACTCTTTTGATCATCATTTGTCTCATCCTCGCCAATGACATAAAGCTGGAAGTTTTCCGTTGTCCCTAAAGATTGTTACCTTTAAACTCTAAGCTCTATGGAGCCTGTACTCATTTGAACAGCATTTGCTTCATCCTCGCAAATGACTTACAGTAGGAAGTTTTCCATTGTCCCAAAAGTTTGTTGTCTTTAAACTCTAGGATCAATGGTCCCTGTACTCATTTGAACATCATCTGTTTCATCCTCGCAAATGACTTAAAGCTGGAAGTTTTCCGTTATCCATTAAGATTGAAATTTTTAAACTCTAAGCTCAATGTAGCCGGTACTCATTTGAACAACATTTGTTTCATCCTCGAAAATGACTTAAATTGGAAGTTTTCCTTTATCCATAAGGACTGTCATCTTTAAACACTAAGCTCAATAGAGCGTGTACTCATTTGAACATCATTTGTTTCATCTTCGCAAATGACACAAAGCTGAAAGTTTTCCGTTATGGAAAAAGATTGTTGTATTTAAACTGTAAGCTCTATGAAGCCTGTACTCATTTGAACATCATTTTTTCATCTTCGCAAATGACTTAATTTGGGAAGTTTTTCGTTATCCATTGAGATTGTTGTTTTTAAACTCTAAGCTCTATGGAGCCTGTACTCATTTGAACATTATTTGTTGCATCCTCGCAAATGACTTAAAGCTGGAAGTTTCCTGTTATGCAAAAACATTGTTGTCTTTAAACTCTAAGCTCTATGGAGCCTGTACTCATTTGGACAGCATTTGTTTCACCCTCGCAAATGACTTAAAGTTGGAAGTTTTCCTTGATACCTAAATATTATTGCCTTTTAACTCATAACTCTATGGAGCCTGTACTCATTTGGGCTTTATTTCTTTCATAATCAACAATGAGTTAAATTTGATTATTTTCCATTTTCCCAAATGATTGTTATCTTTAAACTCTAAACTCTATGGTGCCTGTACTCATTTGGACATCATTTGTTTCATCCTCCCAAATAACTTAAAGTTGAAAGTTTTTCGTTATCCCAAAAGATTGTTATATTTAAACTCTAAGCTCTATGGAGCCTGTACTCATTTCAGCATCATTTGTTTTATCCTCGCAAAAGACTTAAATTTGGAAGCTTTCTATTACCAATAAAGATTGTTGTCCTGAATCTCTAAGTTCTATGGAGCCTGTACTCATTTGAACATCATTTGTTTCCTCCTCGCAAATGACTTACAGTTGGAGGTTCTCCGTTGTCCATAAGGACTGTCATCTTTAAACACTAAGCTCCATGGAGCGTGTATTCATTTGAACATCATTTGTTTCATCTTCGCAAATGACAAAAAGCTGGAAGTTTTCCGATATGCAAAAAGATTGTTGTATTTAAGCTCTAAGCTCTATGGAGCCTGTACTCACTTGAACTTCATTTGTTTCATCCTCGCAAATGACTTAAAGTTGGATGTTTTCCGTTATCCCAAAAGACTTATCTTTAAATTCCAATCTCTATGGAGCCTGTTACTATTTGAACAGCATTTCTTTCACCCTCGCAAATGACTTACAGTTGGAAGTTTTCCGTTATCCAAAAAGATTGTTGTCTTTAAACTCTAAGCTCTATGGAGCCTGTACTCATTCGGACATCTTATGTTTCATCCCCGCAAATGACTTAAAGTTGGAAGTCTTCCATTATCAATAAGGATTGTTGTAATTAAACCCTTAGCTCTATGGAGCCTGTACTCATTTGGACAGCATTTGTTTCACCCTCGCAAATGACTTAAAGTTGGTAGTATTCCATTATCCCAAAAGACTTATCTTTAAACTCTAACCTCTATGGAGCCTGTACTCATTTGTGCTGCATTTGTTTCATCCTAGCAAACGACTTACAGTTGGAAGTTTTCCGTTACCCAGAAAGATTGTTGTCTTTAAACTCTAAGCTCAATGGAGCCTGTACTGATTTTAACATCATCTGTTTCATCATCCCAAATGACTTAAAGCTGATAGCTTTTCGTTATGAAAAAAGATTGCTTTATAAACTCTAAGCCCTGTGGAGCCTCTACTCATTTGGGTATCATTTGTTTCATCCTCGCAAATGACTTAAAGTTGGAACTTTTCCATTATTCCAAAAGAATGTTATCTCTTAACTGTAAGCTCCATGGAGACTGTACTCATTTGTGCAGCATTTGTTTCATCCTAGCAAATGACTTGCAGTTAAAAGTTTTCCATTATCCCGAAAATTGTTATCTTTAAACTTTAACCTCTATGGAGCCGGTACTCATTTGGACACCATTTCTTTCATCCTCGATTATTACTAAATTTTGGAAGTTTCCCTTATCCAAAAAGATTGTTGTCTTTAACTCTGAGCTCTATGGAGCCTGTGCTCATTTGATCATCATTTGTCTAATCCTCGCCAATGACATAAAGCTGGAAGTATTCCGTTGTCCCTAAAGATTGTTACCTTTATACTCTGAGCTCTATGGAGCCTGTACTCATTTGAACAGCATTTGCTTCATCCTCGCAAATGACTTACAGTTGGAAGTTTTCCATTGTCCCAAAAGATTCTTGTCTTTAAACTCTAGGATCAATGGTGCTTGTACTCATTTGAACATCATCTGTTTCATCCTCGCAAATGACTTAAATTTGGAAGTTTTCCGTTATCCATAAGGACTGTCATCTTTAAGAACTAAGCTCCATAGAGCGTGTACTCATTTGAACATCATTTGTTTCATCTTAGCAAATGACACAAAGCTGGAAGTTTTCCGTTATGGAAAAAGATTGTTGTATTTAAACTCTAAGCTCTATGAAGCCTGTACTCATTTGAACATCATTTGTTTCATCTTCGCAGATGACTTAAATTGGGAAGTTTTTCGTTATCAATTGAGATTGTTGTTTTTAAACTCTAAGCTCTATGGGGCCTGTACTTATTTGAACATTATTTGTTGCATCCTCGCAAATGACTTAAAGCTGGCAAATTCCTGTTATGCAAAAACATTGTTGTCTTTAAACTCTAAGCTATATGGAGCCTGTACTTATTTGGACATCATTTGTTTCACCCTCGCAAATGACTTAAAGTTGGAAGTTTTCCTTGATACCTAAATATTATTGCCTTTTAACTCATAACTCTATGGAGCCTCTGCTCATTTGGTCATTACTTATTTCATAATCCACAATGACTTAAATTTTATAATTTTCCATTTTCCCAAAAGATTGTTATCTTTAAACTATAACCTCTATGGAGCCTGTACTCATTTGGACATCATTTGTTTCATCCTCCCAAATGACTTACAGTTGAAAGTTTTTCATTATCCCAAAAGATTGTTATATTTAATCTCTAAGCTCTATGGGTCCTATACTCATTTGAGCAACATTTGTTTCATCCTCGCAAATGACTTAAACTTGGAAGTTTACCGTTACCCAGAAAGATTGTTGTCATTAAACTCTAAGCTCTATGGAGCCTGTACTCACTTGAACTTCACTTGTTTCATCCTCGCAAATGACTTAAAGTTGGATGATTTCCGTTATCCCAAAAGACTTAACTTTAAATTCCAAACTCTATGGAGCCTGTTACTATTTGAACATCATTTGTTTCACCCTCGCAAATGACTTACAGTTGGAAGTTTTCCGTTATTCAAAAAGATTGTTGTCTTTAAACTCTAAGCTCTATGGAGCCTGTACTCATTTGGACACCATTTCTGTCATCCTCGATTATTACTAAATTTTGGAAGTTTCCGTTATCCAAAAAGATTGTTGTCTTTAACTCTGAGCTCTATGGAGCCTGTACTCATTTGATCATCGTTTGTCTAATCCTCGCCAATGACATAAAGCTGGAAGTTTTCCGTTGTCCCTAAAGATTGTTACCTTTAAACTCTAGGATCAATGGTGCCTGTACTCATCTGAACATCATCGGTTTCATCCTCGCAAATGACTTAAATTTGGAAGTTTTCCGTTATCAATTGAGATTGTTGTTTTTAAACTCTAAGCTCAATGGTGCCTGTACTCATTTGAACATCATTTGTTTTATCCTCGCAAATGACTTAAATTTGGAAGTTTTCCGTTGTCAATTGAGATTGTTGTTTTTAAACTCTAAGCTCAATGGTGCCTGTACTCATTTGAACATCATTTGTTTTACCCTCGCAAATGACTTAAATTTGGAAGTTTTCCGTTATCCATAAGGACTGTCATCTTTAAACACTAAGCTCCATGGAGCGTGTACTCATTTGAACATCATTTGTTTCATCTTCGCAAATGACGCAAAGCTGGAAGTTTTCCGTTATGGAAAAAGATTGTTGTATTTAAACTCTAAGCTCTATGAAGCCTGTACTCATTTAAAAATCTTTTTTTCATCTTCGCAATTGACTTAAATTGGGAAGTTTTTCGTTATTCATTGAGATTGTTGTTTTTAAACTCTAAGCTCTATGGAGCCTGTACTCATTTGAACATTATTTGTTGCATCCTCGCAAATGACTTAAAGCTCGAAGTTTCCTGTTATGCAAAAACATTGTTGTCTTTAAACTCTAAGCTCTATGGAGCCTGTACTCATTTGGACATCATTTGCTTCACCCTCGCATATGAATTAAAGTTGGAAGTTTTCCTTGATACCTAAATATTATTGCCTTTTAACTCATAACTCTATGGAGCCTGTACTCATTTGGGCATTATTTCTTTCATAATCAACAATGACTTAAATTTGATTATTTTCCATTTTCCCAAATGATTGTTATCTTTAAACTCTAAACTCTATGGTGCCTGTACTCATTTGGACATCATTTGTTTCATCCTCCCCAATGACTTAAAGTTGTAGGTTTTTCATTATCCCAAAAGACAGTTATCTTTAAACTCTAAACTCTATGGAGCCTGTACTCATCTGAACATCGCTTTCTTCATCCTCGCAAACGACATAAAGCTGAAAGATTTCCGTTATGCAAAAAGAATGTTATCTTTAAACTCTAGGTTCTATGGAGCTTGTACTCATTTCAGCATCATTTGTTTCATCCTCGCAAATGACTTAATGTTGGAAGCTTTCCATTATCAATAAATATTGTTATCTTTAAACTGTAAGCTCTATGGAGCCTGTAATCATTTGAACATCATTTCTTCCCTC
The DNA here is from genome assembly GCA_030765055.1 of Mantis religiosa. Lineage (NCBI taxonomy): Eukaryota > Metazoa > Arthropoda > Insecta > Mantodea > Mantidae > Mantis > Mantis religiosa. The sequence continues at coordinate 376,411 of JAUKNK010000272.1, forward strand.
CTCGCAAATGACTGACAGTTGGAAGTTTTTCATTTACCCAAAATATTGTTATCTTCAACCTTAACCTATATGGAACCTGTACTCATTTGAACATCATTTGTTTCATTCTCGCAAATGACTTAAAGTTGGAAGTTTTCCTTGATACCTAAATATTATTGCCTTTTAACTCATAACTCTATGGTGCCTGTACTCATTTGGACATCATTTGTTTCATCCTCCCCAATGACTTAAAGTTGAAGGTTTTTCATTATCCCAAAAGACTGTTATCTTTAAACTCTAAACTCTATGGAGCCTGTACTCATCTGAACAAAGCTTTCTTCATCCTCGCAAACGACATAAAGCTGAAAGATTTCCGGTATGCAAAAAGAATGTTATCTTTAAACTCTAGGTTCTATGGAGCTTGTACTCATTTGAACATCATTTGTTTCAGCTTCGCAAATGACACAAAGCTGGAAGTTTTCCGTTATGCAAAAAGATTGTTGTATTTAAACTCTAAGCTCTATGGAGCCTGTACTCATTTGAACATCATTTGTTTATTCTTCGCAAATGACTTAAAGTGGGAAGTTTTTCGTTATCCATTGAGATTGTTGATTTTTAACTCTAAGCCCTATGGAGCCTGTACTCATTTGAACATTATTTGTTTCACCCTCGCAAATGACTTAAAGCTGGAAGATTTCCATTCAGCAAAAACGTTGTTGTCTTTAAACTATAAGCTCTAATGAGCCTGTACTCATTTGAACATTATTTGTTTCATCCTCGCGAATGACTTAAAGCTGGAAGTTTCCCGCTATGCAAAAACAGTGTTGTCTTTAAACTCTAAGCTCTATGGCGCCTTTACTCATTTGGACATGATTTGTTTCATCCTCGGAAATAAATTAAAGTTGGAAATTTTGCTTGATATTTAAATATTATTGCCTTTAAACTCATAAATCTATGGAGCCTGTACTCATTTGGGCATTATTTGTTTCATCCCTGAAAGTGACTTTAAGCCGGAAGTTTTCCATTAACACAAAATATTGTTATCTTTAAACTGTAAGCTCTATGGAGCCTGTACTCATTTGAACATCATTTGTTTCATCCTCACAAATGATTTAAACCTGGAAGTTTTCCGTTATGCAGAAAGATTGTTATCTTTAAACTCTAAGCTCTATTGATACTGTTCTCATTTGAACATCATTTGTTTCATCTCCGTAAATGATATAACGATGGAAGTTTTCCGTTATTTATAAAGACTGTTACCTTTAAACTCTAAGCTCTAAGGAGCCTGTACTTATTTGAGCATCATTTGTTTCATCCTCGAAATTGAATTAAAGTTGGTAGCTTTCCATTACCCAAAATATTGTTATCTTTAAACTGTAAGCTCTATGGAGCCTGTACTCATTTGAACTTAATTCGTTTCATCCTCGCATATAACTTACAGTTGGAAGTTTTCCATTATACCGAAGATTGTTACCTTTAAACATTGAGATCTATGGAGCCTGTGCTCATTTGAACATCATTTGTTTCATTTTCGCAGACGACTTTAAGCTGGATGTTTTCCGTTATGCAAAAAGATTGTTGTCTTAAAACTCTTAGATCAATGGAGCCTGTACTCATTTGTACATGATTAGTTTCATCTTCGCAAATGACTTAAAGCTGGAAGTTTTCCGTTATGCAAAAATATTGTTGTCTTAAAACTGTAAGATCAATGGAGCCTGTACTTATTTGAACGTCATTTTTTTCAACCTCGCAAATGACTTTCAGCTGAAGTTTTCCGTTATGCAAAATTATTGTTATTTTTAAAATCTAAGCTCTATGTACCCTGTGCTCATTTGAAAATCATTTCGTTCATCGTTTGATATGACCGTGGAGGTTTCCCCTTATCCTGAAAGATGAATGTCTGGCAACTGTTAGCTCTGTGAACCCTGTATTTATTTTAACTTCCTTTCATTCATTATCCGATATGACTTTGCAGGTTATCCCTTATCCTGAAAGATGAATGTCTGGCAGCTCTAAGCTCTGTGGACCCTTTACTCATTTGAAAATCATTTCATGCATCGTCCGATATGACTTTGTAGGTTTTCCTTCATCATGGAAAATGAATGTCTGACAACTCAAAGCTCTGTGGACCCTGTACTCATTTCAACATCAGTCCATTTATCGTCCGATATGACTTTGTAGGGTTTCCCTTATCCCAAAAGTTGAATGTCTGGCAACTCTATGCTCTGTGGACCCTGTACTCATTTGTACGTCATGTCATTCATCGTCCGATATGACTTAACTTTGGAGGTTTTCCTTTTTCTGAATGATGAATGTCTGGCAGCTCTAAGCTCTGTGGACCCTGTACTCATTTCAACATCAGTTCATTTATCGTCCGATATGACTTTGTAGGTTTTCCCTTACCCTGAAAGATGAATGTCTCGCAAAACAAAGCCCTGTGGACCCTGTACTCTTTTGAACATCATTTCATTCATCGTCCGATATAACTTTGTAGTTTTTCTCTTATCCTAAAAGAGGAATGTCTGGCAACTCTAAGCTCTGTGGACCTTATACTCTTTTCAACATCATTTCATTTATCGTCCGATATGACTTTGTAGGTTTTCCCTTACCCTGAAAGAAGAATGTCTGACAACTCTAAGCTCTGTGGACCCTGTACTCTTTACAACATCATTTCATTCATCGTCCGATATGACTTTGTAGGTTTTCCCTTATCCTAAAAGGTGAATGTCTGGCAACTCTATGCTCTGTGGACCCTGTACTCATTTGTACGTCATGTCATTCATCGTTCGATATGACTTAACGTTGGGAGTTTTCCCTTATCCTGAAAAATGAATGTCTGGCAACTCAAAGCTCTGTGTATCCTGTACTCATTTCAACATCATTTCATTCATCGTCCGACATTACTTTGGAGGTTTTCCTTTATGCTGAAAAATGAATGTCTAGTTACTCTAAGTTCTGTGGACCCTGTACTTATTTCAACTTCCTTTCATTCATCGTCCGATATGACTTTGTAGGTCTTCCTTTATCCTGAAGGATGATTGTCTGACAACTCTAAGCTCTGTGGACCCTGTACTCATTTCAACATCATTTCGTTTATCGACCGATATGACTTTGGAGGTTTTCCCTTTTCCTGAAAGATCAATGTCTGGCAACTCTAAGCTCTGTGGACCCTGTCTCATTTCAGCATCATTTCATTCATCGTCCGATATGACTTTGGAGGTTTTCCCTTATCCTGAAAGATGATTGTCTGGCAACTCTAAGCTCTGTGGACCAAGTACTCATTTCAACATCATTACATTCAATGTCCGATATGCCTTTGTAGTTTTTCCCTTATCCTGAAAGATGAATGTCTGGCAACTCTAAGCTCTGTGTACCCTGTACTCATTTCAACATCATTTCATTCATCGTCCGACATGACTTTGGAGGTTTTCCTTTATGCTGAAAAATGAATGTCTAGTTACTCTAAGTACTGTGGACCCTGTACTTATTTCAACTTCCTTTCATTTATCGTCCGATATGACTTTGTAGGTTTTCCTTCATCCTGAAGGATGATTGTCTGACAACTCTAAGCTCTGTGGACCCGGTACTCATTTCAACAACATGTCATTCATTTTCCGATATGACTGTAGGTTTTCCCTTATCTTGAAAGATGAATGTCTGGCAACTCTAAGCTCTGTGGACCCTGTACTCATTTCAACATCAGTTCAATTATCGTCCGATATGACTTTGTAGGTTTTCCCTTAACCTGAAAGTTGAATGTCTGGTAACTCTAAGCCCTGTGGTCCCTGTACCTATTTGAACATCATGTCATTCATCGTCCGATATGACTGAACTTTGTAGTTGTTACCTTATCCTGAAAGATGAATGTCTGGCAACTCTAAGTTCTGGGACCCTGTACTCATTTCAACATCAGTTCATTTATCGTCCGATATGACTTTGTAGGTTTTCCCTTACCCTGAATGTTGAATGTCTGGTAACTCTAAGCCCTGTGGACCCTGTACCTATTTGAACATCATGTCATTCATCGTCCGATATGACTGAACTTTGTAGTTGTTACCTTATCCTGAAAGATGAATGTCTGGCAACTCTAAGCTCTGTGGACCCTGTCTCATTTCAACATCATTTCATTCATCGTCCGATATGACTTTGGAGGTTTTCCCTTATCCTGAAAGATGATTGTCTGGCAACTCTAGGCTCTGTGGACCAAGTACTCATTTCTACATCATTTCATTCAATGTCCGATATGCCTTTGTAGTTTTTCCCTTATCCTGAAAGATGAATGTCTGGCAACAAAAATTCTGTGGTCCCTTTACTCATTTGAACATCATTTCATGCATCGTCCGATATCATTTTGTAGGTTTTCCTTCATCATGAAAAATGAATGTCTGACAACTCAAAGCTCTGTGGACCCTGTACTTATTTCAACATCAGTTCATTTATTGTCCGATATGACTTTGTAGGGTTTCCCTTATCCCAAAAGGCGAATGTCTGGCAACTCTATGCGCTGTGGACCCTGTACTCATTTGTACGTCATGTCGTTCATCGTCGGATATGACTTAACTTTGGAGGTTTTCCTCTATCCTGAAAGATGAATGTCTGGCAACTCTAAGCTCTGTGAACCCTGTACTCATTTCAACATCATTTCATTCATCGTCCGATATGACTTTGCAGGTTTTCATTTATCCTGAAAAATGAATGTGTGGCAACTCTAGGCTTTGTGGACCCTGTACTCATTTCAACATTATTTGAGTCATTGTCCGATATGACTTTGTAGGTTTTACCTTATCCTGAAAGATGAATGTCTGGCAACTCTAAGCTCTGTGTACCCTGTACTCATTTCAACATCATTTCATTCATCGTCCGACATGACTTTGGAGGTTTTCCTTTATGCTGAAAAATGAATGTCTAATTACTCTAAGTACTGTGGACCCTGTACTTATTTCAACTTCCTTTCATTTATCGTCCGATATGACTTTGTAGGTTTTCCTTCATCCTGAAGGATGATTATCTGACAACTCTAAGCTCTGTGGACCCGGTACTCATTTCAACAACATGTCATTCATTTTCCGATATGACTGTAGGTTTTCCCTTATCCTGAAAGATGAATGTCTGGCAACTCTAAGCTCTGTGGACCCTGTAGTCATTTCAACATCAGTTCAATTATCGTCCGATATGACTTTGTAGGTTTTCCCTTACCCTGAAAGTTGAATGTCTGGTAACTCTAAGCCCTGTGGTCCCTGTACCTATTTGAACATCATGTCATTCATCGTCCGATATGACTGAACTTTGTAGTTCTTACCTTATCCTGAAAGATGAATGTCTGGCAACTCTAAGTTCTGGGACCCTGTACTCATTTCAACATCAGTTCATTTATCCTCCGATATGACTTTGTAGGTTTTCCCTTACCCTGAATGCTGAATGTCTGGTAACTCTAAGCCCTGTGGACCCTGTACCTATTTGAACATCATGTCATTCATCGTCCGATATGACTGAACTTTGTAGTTGTTACCTTATCCTGAAAGATGAATGTCTGGCAACTCTAAGCTCTGTGGACCCTGTCTCATTTCAACATCATTTCATTCATCGTCCGATATGACTTTGGAGGTTTTCCCTTATCCTGAAAGATGATTGTCTGGCAACTCTAGGCTCTGTGGACCAAGTACTCATTTCTACATCATTTCGTTCAATGTCCGATATGCCTTTGTAGTTTTTCCCTTATCCTGAAAGATGAATGTCTGGCAACAAAAATTCTGTGGTCCCTTTACTCATTTGAACATCATTTCATGCATCGTCCGATATGATTTTGTAGGTTTTCCTTCATCATGGAAAATGAATGTCTGACAACTCAAAGCTCTGTGGACCCTGTACTCATTTCAACATCAGTTCATTTATTGTCCGATATGACTTTGTAGGGTTTCCCTTATCCCAAAAGGCGAATGTCTGGCAACTCTATGCGCTGTGGACCCTGTACTCATTTGTACGTCATGTCGTTCATCGTCGGATATGACTTAACTTTGGAGGTTTTCCTCTATCCTGAAAGATGAATGTCTGGCAACTCTAAGCTCTGTGAACCCTGTACTCATTTCAACATCATTTCATTCATCGTCCGATATGACTTTGCAGGTTTTCATTTATCCTGAAAAATGAATGTGTGGCAACTCTAGGCTTTGTGGACCCTGTACTCATTTCAACATTATTTGAGTCATTGTCCGATATGATTTTGTAGGTTTTACCTTATCCTGAAAGATGAATGTCTGGCAGCTCTAAGCTCTGTGGACCCTGTACTCATTTGAACATCATTTCATTCATCGTCCGATATGACTTAACTTTGGAAGTTTTCACATAAATGGTAAGTCATGTTTAAGATAATTGCAAAGGTTTTGAGATTCCTATTTCCAACATAGCGCAATGTTTATACATCTTGTTGCTCACTGTCGACACTGAGAGACTTCCTCCTTTGAGGTATAAGAAAAAGGAAAACGTCTTTGGGGTAAAAGAATTCCTAGAAGAGATGTTCAAAACTTTATATAAAATGAAGCAGTTGCCATCTGCTTAACCTTATGGACTTAGTACTGTGTATTTAATTGTGAAGGCCCAAATGACCTTGCTGTCGACGGGCCCTAAAACCCCACACTCACTCACTCACTTTAATTGTGAAGGAGTATCATGCCGTTGTGACCAAAAGATTTCCAATTAATATCGAATGATACATACTTTAATGCAGATGGCTGTTAAAGGTATTGTCTGTTTATCAATAAAAATAGGAAACGTTGAATAGGATAATTAATAATCTTTATGAATTTACAATTTCCAACGTAACGCAATGGTTATATGTTACCTTTTGCATTTACTTACTTTATATTTGTTATTCTTTTTTTAATATATTAGGAAACGGCAGGTGGTGCCATCTACACCTTAAATCCTTGAAATAGTTCATATTGGTGATTACAGATGGCACTTGTACTTGAGTGATATTTGGCGGCCATATGGTTAAAATGGGCAATAATCTGATCTCTACCCACAGCACGCATTGCAATAAATTAAATTAATTGAATGGTAATCTGATTATGGACAAATAGTTCCCGTAATATTTGTTGATCTCAGGGAAATGTCATTACATACAATCACGTATTGTACAATAAAAAAGAAAAGAAAACGTGCACGATATTCCTTTGAGCAATCAGCGGAAAAGCGCCCCATAACAGGGTCTCTGTGTCTCTCGTTCTCCCCTCTATATATTTACAACAGCAATACTCCAGATCTTCTGGTCTCCGTCCAGCCGCTCTAACCATTGAGCTACTATGGCCAACGTGCCGAAAGACTTTAAATTCTCCAACTGACTCGTGTTTTTCCCGGTAAACCACTAGGAGTTCTAATAAACACATGAGACAACTACCTTAATGGTGAATTACTATGCTGTAAGAACTTTAAGACCAGGTCTTTATAGTTAACAACTATTAGGTCAATGACACTTGGTATTTAAGTGCAAGTAATGCGACTTAAACTCTTTTCAAGAAAATCCTCGAACAATAAACTTCTCTTTACATCGAAATTGTTTCATTCTCTTTCTTCTGAATGCCTGGTCATGTACCTTTTTGTTGACGTGGAAAACTTCTGAGATATTCTTTGTTGTTTGCCCGAATATTTAAATAATTTTACTTCTCTCAGATGGAAAGTCTCTATTAATGCAAAGGGGTAACCGGTTCCACCCCCCCATAAAACTGTTTTTATCTGCTGACAAAGTGGTGGTGACTGTTTTCTGGGATAGTCATGGAGCTATATTAATAATTATCTTGAAAAAGGAAAAGTCATTTATATGAGCATACTACGCATCATTTCTTAACAAGTTGAAGGCAGAACTTGCGGGTTGACGGCCACATTTGCAGAGAAAGAAAATCCTGTTTCACCTAGACAGGGCACCGTCTCAAATCTCAGCGGTTGCAATGGCCAGAATCCACGAGTTTCGGTTTGAACTCCTTTACTCACCAGATCTAGCCCCAAGTGACTTCATTTTGTTCCCTCGACGCATCGCTGGGAGAAGTGTGTAGAGCTACAAGGAGATTATGTTGAAAAACGCCGAGTACTATCTGGACGGGTTACAGAGATGGAAGCATCGCTGGGAGAAGTATGTAGAGCTACAAGCAGACTATGTTGAAAAACGCCGAGTACTATTTGAAAGGGTTGCAGAGACGGGAGCATTGCTGGGAGAAGTGTGTAGAGTTACAAGGAGACCTTGTTGAAAAACGCCGAGTACTATTTGGACGGGTTACAGAGACGGGAGCATCGCTGGGAGAAGTGTGTGGAGCTACAAGGAGACTGTGTTGAAAAACGCCGAGTACTATTTGGACGGGTTACGGAGACGGGAGCATCGCTGGGAGAAGTGTGTAGAGCTACAAGGAGACTATGTTGAAAAACAACGAGTACTATTTGAAAGTGTTACAGAGATGGAAGCATCGCTGGGAGAAGTGTGTAAAGTTACAAGGAGACTATGTTGAAAAACGCCCAGTACTATTTGGACGGGTTACAGAGACGGGTGCATCGCTGGGAGAAGTGTGTAGAGCTACAAGGAGACTATGTTGAAAAACATCGAGTACTATTTGGACGGGTTACAGAGACGGGAGCATCGCTGGGAGAAGTGTGTAGAGTTACAAGGAGACTATGTTGAAAAACGCCGAGTACTATTTGGACGGGTTACAGAGACGGGAGCATCGCTGGGAGAAGTGTGTAGAGCTACAAGGAGACTATGTTGAAAAACGCCGAGTACTATTTGGACGGGTTACAGAGATGGGAGCATCGCTGGTAGAAGTGTGTAGAGCTACAAGGAGATTATGTTGAAAAACGCCGAGTACTATTTAGATAGGTTACAAAGATGGGAGCATCGTTGGGAGAAGGGTGTAGAGTTACAAGGAGACTATGTTGAAAAACGCCGAGTAATATTTGGACGGGTTACAGAGATGGGAGCATCGCTGGGAGAAGTGTGTAGAGTTACAAGGAGACTATGTTGAAAAACGCCATGTACTATTTGGACGGGTTACAGAGATGGGAGCATCGCTGGGAGAAGTGTGTTGAGTTACAAGGGCACTAGGTTGAAAAATGCCGAGTACTACTTAGACGTGTTACAGAAATGGGAGCATCGCTGGGAGAAGGGTGTAGAGCTACAAGGAGACTGTGTTGAAAAACGACGAGTACTATTTGGACGGGTTGGTACTATTCTCTCATCGCTGGGAGAAGTGTGTAGAGCTACAAGGAGACTGTATTGAAAAACGCCGAGTACAATTTGGACGGGTTACAGAGATGGAAGCATCGCTGGGAGAAGTGTGTAGAGCTACAAGGAGACTGTGTTGAAAAACGCCGAGTACTATTCGGACGGGTTACAGAGATGGAAGCATCGCTGGGAGAAGGGTGTATAGTTACAAGGAGACTATATTGAAAAACGCCCAGTACTATTTGGACGGGTTACAGAGACGGGTGCATCGCTGGGAGAAGTGTGTAGAGCTACAAGGAGACTATGTTGAAAAACGCCCAGTTCTATTTGGACGGGTTACAGAGACGAGAGCATCGCTGGGAGAAGTGTGTAGAGCTACAAGGAGACTATGTTGAAAAACGCCGAGTACTATTTGGACGGGTTACTGAGACGGGAGCATCGCTGGGAGAAGTGTGTAGAGTTACAAGGAGACTATGTTGAAAAACGCCGAGTACTATTTGGACGGGTTACAGAGACGGGAGCATCGTTGGGAGAAGGGTGTAGAGTTACAAGGAGACTATGTTGAAAAACGCCGAGTACTATGTGGACGGGTTACAGAGATGGGAGCATCGCTGGGAGAAGTGTGTAGAATTACAAGGAGACTATGTTGAAAAGCTTCGAGTACTAATTGGCCGGGTTACAGAGATGGTTGAAGCGCTGGGATAAGTGTTTAGAATTACAAGGAGACTATGTTGAAAAACGTCGAGTACTATTTGGACGGGTTACAGAGACGGGAGCATCGCTGGGAGAAGTGCGTAGAGCTACAAGGAGACTATGTTGAAAAACGCCGAGTACTATTTAGATAGGTTACAAAGATGGGAGCATCGCTGGGAGAAGGGTGTAGAGTTAAGAGGAGAATATGTTGAAAAACGCCGAGTACTATTTGGACGGGTTACAGAAATGGGAGCATCGCTGGGAGAGGTGTGTAGGGTTACAGGGAGACAATGTTGAAAAACGCCATGTACTCTTTGGACGGGTTACAGAGATGGGAGCATCGCTGGGAGAAGTGTGTTGAGTTACAAGGAGACTACGTTGAAAAACGCCGAGTACCTTTTGGACGGGTTACAGAGATGGGAGCAGCGCTGGGAGAAGTGTGTAGAGTTACAAGGAGACTATGTTGAAAAACGCCGAGTACTATTTGGACGGGTTACGGAGATGGGAGCACCGCTGGGAGACGTGTGTAGAATTAAAAGGAGACTATGTTGAAAAACGCCGAGTACTAATTGGACGGGTTACAGAGATGGGAGCATCGCTGGGATAAGTGTGTAGAATTACAGGGAGACTATGTTGAAAAACGTCGACTACTATTTGGACGGGTTACAGAGATGGGAGCATCGCTGAGAGAAGTGTGCAGAATTACAAGGAGACTATGCTGAAAAATGCCGAGTGCTAATTGGACGGGTTACAGAGATGAGAGCATCGCTGGGAGAAGTGTGTAGAATTACAAGGAGACAATGCTGAAGAACGCCGAGTACTAATTGGACGGGTTATAGAGATGGGAGCATCGCTGGGAAAGTGTGTAGAGTTATAAGGAGACTATGTTGAAAAACGCCGAGTACTATTTGGACGGGTTATAGAGATGGGAGCATCGCTGGGAAAGTGTGTAGAGTTATAAGGAGACAATGTTGAAAAACGCCGAGTACTATTTGGACGGGTTATAGAGATGGGAGCATCGCTGGGAAAGTGTGTAGAGTTATAAGGAGACTATGTTGAAAAACGCCGAGTACTATTTGGACGGGTTACAGAGATGATAGCATCGCTGGGAGAAGTGTGTAGAATTACAAGGAGACTACTATGAAAAACGCCAAGTACTATTTGGACGGGTTACAGAGATGGGAGCATCGCTGCGAGAAGTGTGTAGAGTTACGAGGGGACTATGTTGAAAAACGCCCAGTACTATTTGTACGGGTTACAGAGACGGGAGCATCGCTAGGAGAAGTGTGTAGAGCTACAAGGAGACTATGTTGAAAAACGCCCAGTACTATTTGGACGGGTTACAGAGATGGGAGCATCGCTGGGAAAGGTGTATAGAGTTACTAGGAGACTATGTTGAAAAACGTCGAGTCCTATTTGGACGGGTTACAGAGATGGAAGCATCGCTGTGAGAAGTGTGTAGAATTACAAGGAGACTATGTTGAAAGACGCCGAGTACTATTTGGACGCCGAGTACTATACATTACACACGAGACGTGTTTGTGCGCAATGGGTTCCGAGGCTGTTGCTTCCCGAACAAATGGACATTCGCATGCAGGTCTGCATGCAGTTAAAGTTGATGTTAGGGGAAGATCCGGAGTTTCCTTCAAACGTAATCACTGCTGATGTAACTTGGCTACATCATTTTGACCCTGAGAGCAAACAGCAAACCTCAGTGTAGAAATCTCCTTCATCACCAACCCCACAAAAAGCTGAGAAAGTTATGGTCATCTCATTCTTTGGTATTCATGGAATGGTTTATCAGCATGTTGTACCTGCACACACATCAGTAGTTGGACAATACAGCAGGGATGTGCTGAAAAAATTGCAAGTCCATATCAGGTGCAAAAGACCGCATTTCCATGAAGCAGGTTGGATGTTGCACCAGGATAATGCGCGGCCGCATTTCGCCAATGTTGTTGCTGAATATCTTGTAAAAATCAGCGTGATGTGCATCCCTCACCCTCCCTATGGTCCGGATTTAGCTCCATGTGACTTTTTTCTATTCCTTAGCTTGAAGAAACGCCTTCGAGGGAGGCATTATCCATCATTAGAAACAGTGGTGAATGCTGCGGAGGCGATTTTGAAGGATTTCTTAAAAATGGTTTCCAGCATGTCTTTGAAGACTGGCAGAAAAGCTGAGACAAGTGCATCGCATTCAGGGGAGACCATTTTGAGAAGTACTATCAAAATTATGAGGATGTGTAAAGGTAGGTTGTCAAAAAAAATTGTGATCATTCTTTATTGAGCAGCCCTCGTAGTACATTTACTGTTAGACGTATTCTGTATGAAATACAGCAATTAGCCAGATGCTGATTATGAAGCATTTATGGCAATATACGAGGGCCGTTCAGAAAGTAACTTCCCGTTGACTGCAAAAAATTCACCAAGTTAAATAAAAATATTTTAATATATACATCTCACAACTACATCTTTGCACTATTTTTCTACATGGTCTCCATTACGATTGAGGCACTTATCGTATCTGTTCACAAGCTTTGAAATTCCTTCTGCATAAAAATCATACGCTTGTGCCTGGAGCATCTTTGAGCTCTTCGTCATCAAATCGCTGGGACCCGAGCATGTGCATGAAGAGGTGATAATCGCTTGGCGCCAGATCTGGGCTGTAGGGTGAATGGTTGACAACGTCCCACTTGATGGTCTCAAGAAGGCTGTTGTTCTGCGAGCAGAGTGAGGACGGGCGTTATCGTGCAAAAAAACGATAATTGAAGTCAGCATACCACGGCGTTTGTTTTGTATAGCCCGTCGTAATTTTTTTATAACAGCAGGCACTTCACATTTGGCGGGGTGTTCTATTGCAGCACACATTTCAAACGGCCACAATCACTAAACTAGCGCAGATACGACCTTCACTCGACCACGGCTTGATGCCGACTGACCTGCTGAGTGCGGGAATGCACAGATGGCGTCGCTACTCCCCCCACTACCGGCACTGTGACCGATCGGAGGTAACTTTCTGAACGGCCCTCGTAGAATGAGGTTGCAAAATGGAGGCCAATCCACGTTTACTCTGACCTAATGTGCTACGATAACATGTTGGCAAGACGCTAAATTTCCTAACTGACTGCACTTTGTTGCCAAGACAAATTTAAGGTTGATTTTGAATTTCCAGTGAAAAACACTGCGAGTTCCTCTTCATTATGCCCCACTTGAGGCTTAGGAACAATAAACCACAGCTTTCCGTATCGAATTCCCTCCGTAGTGTTCCTATTCCTGTCATTTTGCAACTGATAGTTTTCTCTTAAGTAAATAAATGTAAATAACTTACCGAGATGGTTGCGGTCTCTTAATAGCTTTCGTTACTAATACAAGGATGAATAGTACAAACTGAATGAACACTGAGATGTCGGTATATGTTGCCTAGGTTTGGAGAAAGAACTGAATGTGACTTGTCGAAAAATTCAACCGATATCAAAAATTATTTCACATAAATTGTTCTTCCACATATAAGAAAACAACCTCATAACATATACCAACAATTCGAATTTATACATTGAAATGGTAATATCATTATCTTGAATGGTGGCATGAAAACCATACAACCGTTATCAGTGGGGCAAATTAAAATTATCAAAAAAGGGTCTGGTGTGAGGTATTTCCTTGCAAGATGAAGATGATGATTATTGTTATTATTGTTATTATTATTATTATTA